>DWMY01001944.1:0-13012 GCA_018249775.1 Heliconius hecalesia formosus
ACAGTATCTTATAATATTAATATATACTTAGAGTTTGTATACATTTAAAGCTTTGAACTTCATAGTTACAAGTTATAGGTAAAGTTATGAAATATAAGCTCAACTGCAGAAATTAGGTACATATCGTGTACATTAGCTTTGATTATTACTTTTGACGTTATTTTAGCGCAGTGGGACAATATTTGATTTATATGCGATAGTTTTGAGTTCGATTATCACAGCAGGGTAGGCAAACAGCATGGAAACCTAGAGTTAAGGACACTGTTCTCCATTAAGACACTCCCGTTTCCCACTTTCCGCCTAATATATATATTTATTGGAGCACTGCGCCGCGCTTTACGTCATTACCAGAGCGAGAAAATGTAAACATTAAATATTTCATTTCATTAATTAAGAATCAAACCCACAACCGTGGAGTGTACCCCTGTGCCATGACCGCCTCGAATTGTTTTCCTAAAAATGCTTTACATTATTTGTATCTTTTAGTTTTTGTAACATAAAATACGGCGTTGTGTTTCGTCAGTCTACCACACTTGGAAAATGGAAGGAAATTTGAAGAACAAGTGCTGGTCCTTGGTCCCCTCTTTGTTCCCTATTGTTATAAATACATGGGAAAATAATAATTAATTGTTTTATAAGTACAAAGGTTCACTGAAATATAACTTTTCAAATATTTTTATAAATATACACATGTAAATTTGTGAAAAAAATTGTCCAATCAATCTAGCCAATTAAATTTTACATATAAATCTTTTCATCTTTTTGCGTTTGTGAATGGAAACTTTTCTATGTGAATATTATAAAAAGTTCCAAAGGTACAGTCCTAAATCCTAAGTCCTAAATTATTAATTTACAATGAGATAGTAATACGTATATATAAGGGCTATCGGTTTCATTCCCTTTCGGGACGAAAAATATTCCACGCTTTTATAAAAAACAATACACAGTACGGTGTTGAGTTCATCGCCTCAACACGCATTGTCTCGAAAATTGAGCGATACGTGGGGAATAGAGTTCGTGACTAGGTCTGACTTCCTTACGGACGTCGGTTAAAAAACAAAAATAGCAACCTAAATGTGTAAACAAAATTGGACAGTATTTAAGAGGCGCGGGTTCAAATCTCGCTCCGTTCATATTTTTATACGTTTTATAAGTTGTTTTTAAAAAAAATTGTATCATAATTCCCCCGAGTGGAAACCGAACACATAATAAACAGATTAGCGTGAACAAAGCATAGACAAAAAGACATTGTTTTGGTTTCTGATACATATATCTTCCATGTACAAATACCGATCAAATACAATGTTATTATAAATATAGAAACAGCCTTATTTCCAAATATCCACTTTATATTATATATTATTTCCAAATATCCACTTTATATTACATAGGACTTACATTTCACTGTAACTAAGAGGACGTCATTTTGTTTCCTATCAAATATTACATTTAGTCTTAGTAGTGTGCTTTGTCTTTATCGATGAATTTCAAATAAAGACACAGCACTCGCATTCATTAGATATGAAAATATTGTCGAGGAAAGTTGTTATTTGAATTAGTATTAAAAGTCTCGTATAAATTTCAAAAAAAAAACTCTAAAGCCTCGCCTCCTACGCGCCTTCTGTATATTTGATTTACTGATTCAAGAGAGCAAAAATTTTTTTAAACAAAAAAATGTGACTTCAAACAAAAAATAAAGCAAAAAATATTTTTACATTAATCAAAAATTGATTTTGATAATCAAAAATAATTTTAAAAATATGTCATAATTTTGGAGTCGGTGTCAAGTTAATGCTACAAGAACCTTACCACAATATCGAATTACTAAGCGTGTTTTACTTAAAAATTAATCCTCCATTTGCCGCTTATATGTTTTTTTTGTGAAGAAATCATTCGTTTTTCACTCTATGAATACGTAGCTGACAACGACTCGATCATCTTTTTTTAGAGACCATGATGGCGCAATGGTACAGCGTAGCATATGAGTATATAGTCATATTTTCATTACAACGCTCGCGAAATTAAGTAAATCACGGCGTTGAGTTCCGCCACTTAAAACATATATCGATGGAAAGTGGGGAACGGAGTGTCTTAACACTAGGTTTCCATGTTCCCTCTGCCTAATCTGCCATGTGCGGAATACAGCGCGAAGCTATAGAAAAAAAAAATTTACGTGATTCTGTTCGCTGGAATTTCTGTTATGTGTATTTACTCGTATATCACTTTTAAAATATAACTTTTAACATTAGCCTCTTCAGTCTTTATATATATCTTATGACTTTGTTTAGAGGATAATGGATCCTACAACAGTAATAAATCATATTGTACAAATACTATTTACATTTTCTCCTTTAGAATTTTATTGCACAAGTACCATAAGACAGATTCGGTATTATTTTTTACCACATACACATAGTAGAGTAGGTAGAGAGTTAGTGTTAAAAAACTCCACTTTTCACTTTCAGCAATTTTGGAGAAATCAGCTTATTGGACGATGGAATCCAGTTCCGCACTTTCACCGTACTGAGGAAATGTAAGAATCTATATGAACGTTCCCCTAGATGGGGATCGAATGCATAACCGTCAATACCGTGTTACCGTGTCCGTGGCATAGTGGGATGCAGTCAAACTGTTAACCACTATGCCACGATCGCCTCTACATACAGTTTACTACATAAATATTTCATCAAAAACTTTAAGATATTTTTCAGCCGTATTTTACATGCAGCAGAGGAGACAGAGGAAGCTCTAAAACTAATAATTAATTTACGAGGTGGAAACTAAACAATCTATAGAGTATCGTTTCATATCAATTTCAGGATTGTTGGTAAACGGGATGCACAATTTATAAAAGTTAAGCTTGCGGATGTATGCACTCATTTTAATTGAAATGAACTACAATTATAATTTTTTAATAGCTTTTATTTGTCATATAAATTTCCATTTTTTTTAAGATTTTTTAAAGTGTCATTACACACTTAGGAAAGAAAAATACTTATAAAGAAAACAGGAGGCGCGGGTTCGAGTCCCGTTACGTTCAAATTTTTATACGTTCTCTAAGTATTTTTCCATCTTTTTATTTTTTTTTACTTCATCTAATAATGCATGTTCTCACTTCCTGTCAAATTTCATAATTGCAGGTAGGTTTTGATTAAGTTGACAAACTTAAGTTTGAAGGTGTTTCCATTTGTTGTGTGTGACATAAATTTATGAAATTGTGCACTCAGTGAGAACTTCATAAATATATGTCAACGGCAAGTACCCTACAAGTTTTGATTACGCTGCAAATTTCATACAAAATCCAGCAGAAACGATGCAAAAATAAATGCTCGTATCTTTTGAATTCATTGACTTAGAAGCATCATTTTTTCTAAGCACCATGGGACCGTAAATCTTTAAATTTAGTAGTAATTTCTGCTCAATATCTATACGCAATCTTGAGATAAATGATCTTCTAGGTAGACGGACAGTCAAACAACAAAGTGAACCTATAAAAGTGGCGTTTTCACCTTTGGAGGTGCGGAACCCTAAAAATAACATCAATAACTTTAAATTGAGGCCGTCGTGGCGCAGTGGCTCAAGCGTGCGAATTTAAACGCGATAGTTGTGGGTTCGACCCACTCGGAGGAATCAATTATTTAATATTTTCATTTTTTTGCGGCGACACTCGGCGAGTTCCATCACTCAAAACGTGCTCCGGAATTCGGCGGAAAGTGAAGAACGGAGTGTCTTAATAAAGACCGGAATGTCTTAACACTGTTCCCACGTTCCCTCTGTATATCCCGCTGTGTCAAGAATTGCGTTTACAAGTTATAAAAAAAAAAGGCAATAGCTATAAAAAAAACTTCTGACGCAATTCACCTACTAATGGATGAATGGTATGAATAATTAGAAATAACAAGTATAATAAGTAGAGGAAAGTTAAAAAAAAGAAGATTACCTGCTTTAGTTCTTTCTTGATAGCTCTGGTTACATCAATATTTTTTTTCTTTAACAGTTTCACTGCGACTATGTTGCCGCGATACGACGCGATAGTGGTATGGGCTCGTTTCTTGTCCATTTCATGAGATTGGTTGTCCTATGAGAAAACATTTAAATATTTTTAGCATTTTAAGAAAAGAAATATTTGTTTTTTAGAAATGGTATAAAATATTTAATATATTAAACAGGATTTGAACGGAGAACGTATGGCTTAGTGGTCAGAATACTTGGACGGTTTTCCAAAGGCGCGGGTTTCAATCCCGCTATGTGTAATTTTTATACCTTTTCAAAAAAAAGGTACTATTAATTATTAAACTTAAAATTGTGTGCTTCAAGAAAATTAGTTTTATCAAAATCTACAATATGATAATATTAAATAGTCTAATGTAATAAAGTTAAATAATTCAGTTCAAGAAAAATATATAGATATAAAATATTCTGGTAAGTATATAGTTCAGTTGTGGCGCATGGATACAAGCGTTTAATTGTAAAGGCGACAGGTTGTGGGTTCGATTCGCACTTGGTAAAATGAAATATTTAATATTTTCATTTCTTTGTTCTAGTGTCAACGCAAAACGAGGCGTTGAGTTCCGCCATTCAATATGCAATACCTCCAGAATTCGGCGTAAAATGGGGGACGGAGTGAATAGGTTCACAATAGGTTCCCTCTGCCTACCCTGATGTGTGTGGGATACAGTGTGAAGCTGATAAAAAAATAGTATGTGTATTTCTGCCTGCTGTTAACAAGATTAACAGTGCTTGTCTATATTAATGGGACGGTACCGACAGTGATAAAGCACGCAAAAATGGATAGAGTTTAATGAATAATGATCATTTAAAAAAAAAGTAAGAAAAACTCAGGAAAGAAAAATACTTATTTAGAAAACGTATAAAAATTTGAACGTAGCGGGACTCGAACCCGCGCCTCCTGCAAACCGACCAGGCGCTCTGACCGCTAAGCCATACGTTCTGATCGAGCTACGTCGAAATTTTTATACGTTGTTACAACTTATTTATGTTGTTAGTATTTCTGTAGGGAGATTTTTACAAATTTCCGCTACCCAAAGATAATTACTAAGAATTATCGTTTGGCAAGAGAGAAACTATTTTCTAAATATTTTTAAACATTTTTTAAAGTGTTATTCCACACTTAGGAAAGAAAAATACTTATTTAGAAAACGTATAAAAATTTGAACGTAGCGGGACGTTTTATACGTTTTCTAAATAAGTATTTTTCTTTCCTAAGTGTGGAATAACACTTTAAAAAATGTTTAAAAAAAGAAAAACTCATTTCAAGACTAGACAAAACCTACAGAGTAACATAGAAAATAATATTTTAATTAAATCAAAGTGAGCATAATTACAGAACGACTAATAATATTGTTAATATTTTTGTGCTAACACTTGGCAAACATTATTTAGAATACGTTTTTTTGAATACGGTACCAATCTGCGTAATTTTTAATAATTTTCATTTGTTTTAAAAGTGCTGAGCCAGTTGGGTTATAGTTTGTGCCTCTTACTGACTGAGTTACTTGATAAGATATATTAAAGAAACATACAATTACTCCTTTTTATGAAATCAGTTTAATAATACAATACAATGTTGGCTGGTAGAGAATGGCTCCTAATAATAAGCACGTTTTTTGTGGATAATTGTCTTTTATTGTATATATAACAAAGGAATATTTTCATATATTAGCAAATATATGGAAATATTCTAAAACTATATGACATTATCATTACATATATTATATATATATATTTTGTTTCAGCTTCACGCTAGTGTTAAGTTAGTGTAGTAAGCTAGTGTTAACACATTCCGTTTCCTACTTTCTGCCGAATTCTGGAGGGATTGTGTGGTGAGTTGCAGAACTCAACGCCACGCTTAATCTCGACACCAGAGCGAAGAAATGGAAATATAAATTTACGTAAATATTTCAGCTCCTCCTCAGTCGGTTTTACAGTCACACCTCCAGATTCAGAAACCACCAGAAATGGCAAGTTAGACTGGAATTAATTTTACTTATGAAGTGAAACTTTCACTTCCAAAGTTTACATGCATATTTGTCTTCAAAGCTACTTATTAATATTCGTATTCGTCTAAAAGTTCATTCCTAACATACAGTGTTAGAGCGATATAACAATAATTAGTGAAAGACATCCTGAGATATCTATCCAGTTCTTGTTGGAAGGGACTTAATGTCGTGTTTTTGAGGCAACATTTTGAACTAGAAGAAAATACGTTGAGGCCGTCGTGGCACAGCGTAAACGAGACGTCGTAGATTCGATTTCCATTCGTAGGAAAGATATTTTTTTATATATCCGATCAGGTAAGAAGATAATATCCGGCATTGAATTCCGCCATTCAAAACGCAATATCTCGAAAATTCGACGTTAAATGAGGGTGGATTGTGTTGATACTACGTACTCTCTGCCTTCCCTGCTGTATGCGGGGTACGTACTGCGGTGCAGTGTGACAAAAAATTAAAGAAGAAGAAAACAAAATTGTTAATTTGAATGGAAATGTGTTAATAGGACTGGAGTGTCTTAACACTAGGTTCCCAGGTTTTGAATTCACAATTAAATTAATGGACAGGTCGAGGCCAGTCGTGGCGCAGAGGCGCAAGGAGGTTTTAAAATTAAATGAAAAAAAAAAAAAAAAAAAAAGATTTTATAAATTTGAAGGCGGTGCCAAGTACAAGAAACAGGCTTAGTAATTCGATATTGCACTAAGGTTGTTATAGCATTAGTTTGACACCGACTTCAAAATTATAAAATCTTTTTTTAAATTTTTTTTTTACTTACCAAAATCATAGTACGGTTTACTTTTTAGTTCGTTGTTTGAAGTCGGTATTTTTTGTTGTTAAAAATTAATTTTTCTTACGATTTTAAGCGATGGGTAGACCTTAAGAGAATGCTTCTCAAACGAGTAGGTAATGGTTGTACTATGTAAAATTTCAATCTTAATTAGGTATACTTTTTGTGGAAACTAATATTTTGGCATATTGACAAGAACATACATAAAAAAATATTCGGGCACATTGGGAGCCTCTCCCTTTTTTGCAGTCGGTTGAAAATGAGAACATCCTCTTCTTTGTAGTTGGTTGAAAAGAAATGCAACGATGAAGAATCTCACTTCTCACACAAATTTTTACAATATTTTTCCTTGTAACTATTTCAGTACAATTATACTTTTTATCAAAAAAAAAACCAACTTGTTTAATTTCAACCGGATCCCGTAATCAGAACCTAACCAAACTTTCACCAAGTTATCCTTGAAGTGAATTCAAATCATCGGAATTGGTTGGCGTAATATTGAGTTATTCGTCCATTTGTCACGCACATACCTAATGCAAATTTAAGATTTATGTGATTTTCACATAATTTAAAGAAAATGGGACCACACGGGTAACACTAGCTTTCAAATATTAAACAAAAAACATTAAAATCGGTTCACTTAGTCAAAAGTTCTGAGCATATGTATGAGCATAATTAAACATGGCTATGAGTCATGTCATATACATGCTTCATCGAAAAATATGAAATGTAAAAAGTATCACAAAACTAGCTTTATACCAACTAACTATAAACTGTCATATAACAGCGCTCAAAAGCCAAATGTAGCTTATAAGTAAAGTTGACTGAATATACGGAATTGTAGTATAACCTGACTGTGAGCAGGATATTCGTAGCACGTAGAATGCAGGGTAGTTGAAAAACAAACTAAATTAAAATTGCTTAGAAAATGATTAAAAATGCAAAGCACAGTAGTTATTGGCTCAATTTTACTTAGGGGGATGGTTACGGATTTCATATTTTATATAGTTAAATGGCGTGTAGTAAACACGGAATGTCCTAATAAGGCCTTCGTGGCACAACGGCGTGGAACGGTGGTTTGTTATATTCCTTTTAGACCATAATTTTCAGTAGTCGGGTTTTGGTTCTCTTTATTAAAATTATAGTTATAAAATAAGATTGCAATATTTTAAAAAGTGCAAATATATAATGATTGCACCAAACGAGTGATATATTACTATTATTATTATTTACTATTTATTTATTTATTTACTATTAAGAGTTAATTTGTTATCATAAAAACACTACGAGTACTTACCTTTTCACAAGTCGTGATAAAAGTCAAATCCTTAGCTTCAATCCGCCATAGTACTGATGCAAGTTTCTGCTCATATCTATAATGTCGCACCAGCAAAGCAGCAGCCAGTATAGCAGCGGAGGCCACCGCAGCTGCTGCTGATAGCGTCACAGGATCATGGGGAAGCGAGCACTTCCGGCCGTCAAATCCACAAGCCGGTTCAGCTTTGGGAGGCTTCCCTCCTATCCAGGCGATAGTTGAACCCTCCACCAGTTCCTGGGAATGGCAACTCTTTTTTAATAAACTAAAAGTAATATTTACGAAAGCTCAATAAAATAATTATAAATGTCATTATATTACGTCATTAAGAGCGAATTTTTTTATACTTTTGAATAATATTTTTCTTTATCTTAACTTATTTTTGGACTGAAAATGCGCAAGGTCGAGTAACGTTACGTTGATATTTTTATGCGTCTTTGAAAAAAAATCTTTAGTGTGTCTACATTTACAAAAAAATTAAATAAGATAGTAGAAGTATTCAAGACTAAAGCTTTTAAAGTGATAACTTTATTTTTATACGCTCTAGGTCTATCACAATAGAATATAATAATTAATCAAATAGAACAGTACAATATAATAATTATTCGAAGAGTTTATAATAACTAATCCACTTTAGCTATAGAAATTTATTATTAAGATTAATATATTGCTAGTGTCATTACATTACTATTTGTAAGAAGACAAATATATTACTTTGAGGCCAGTTGTGGCACGAAGTATGACTGTAAAATCAACTGGTTGCGGGTTCGATCCCCACTCGAGGAAAAGAAATATTTATTTACATTTATATTTTCATTTCTTCGCTCTGGTGTCGCGGCAAAGCGCGGCGTTGAGTTCCGCCACTCAACACGCAATGCCTCCAGAACTTGACGGAAAGTGGGGAATGGAGTGTCTTAACACTAGGTTCCCTCTGCCTACCCTACTATGTGCGGGGTACAGCGTGTTTTACAATTTTAGTTAAGAGTTGTGAATAAAACATGACATTCTAAATGCTTAGGGTCACTCTTATAGTAGCTACAGTAACAGGTACAGTTACATTGACACAATTTATAGAAATTATTTACTACAACACACTGCATAAATAGTTTATGACAAAAAATTTTAACTATACGAATTTATTTTTTTGTGGATTTAAATATATATTCATGTTAAAAATATTTTTCTTTTTAAATGATATAATTTAATTATATTAACCTTATTATATATTTGCAAAATTTGGCGGCACACAAAAGTGCCGCGGCACAGTGCAGGTTGAGAATCACTGACCTACACTATTGTACTGATATTTCCAATATTGTGGCGGAGTTGGAATGCGTCTAACTAAGATTATTATTATTACAAAGATTGTTAGAGATCATATTTGATCTCTCACCGCAATACTATTTAAAGAAAATCAAGATACTAGGTATTTTGATGTGATTCGAAGAAAATAAAAAAAAAAATGTTCAACAATATAATTTAAGCAGCGACAAATTTATACAAAATTTGAAATTTAAATTGCTTGTTTAATTTGTAATAATTTTAGTCAAAAATCATATTTTTTTATAAAAAAGTGGCCCCGCGCAGTTCGCCCGCTTATTTTTTAATATATATTATAAGTATATTTAGAGAAAATTTAATGTTTGCATTTTCCTCGCTTTGGTGTGGAGGCAAAGCGCGGCGGTATGTTCCGCCACTCAACACACAATACCTACGGAATTCGGCGAAAAATGGGGGACGGAGTGTCTTGGATGTCTTTGCTGTGTGCGGAATACAGCGTGACGTAAAAAAAGGAGTACAGTAGGTAAATAGCGTTAATGAAAGGTTCATTACATTCAGAATATAATGTTAAGACACTCCGTTCCTCACCATTTCTTTCGGGGCATTGAATGTTGAGTGGCGGAACTTAACGCCACGGCGGGCTTTTGCCTTGCTGCCAAAGCGAAGATATTAGTAAATAATAATTCGTTCCTCGGATTGGGGATAGTGACAGACTTGTACCGATGATTGCCACGCCGGCTTCGGTCGTGAAGCTACCCTGCTACGCGGGATATAACGTAAATCTGCTTATATTTTATATTCTACTGTTATATAAATACGTACTGGTAAAATATCAGTTGTGTTAACGTATCGGAAAGCAGCGACTGGCTGTGCGCTCCATCCGCTTGGTGCATTTGAATCTTGTACCACGCCTATCACGGAGAAGTTACCCTCTGCGTCCCCTGCGCTATCCATGTTTACCTAAAATTTAAATAAAGTTATTTTTATACAATGCAAAGAAAACTTTAGAAGAAAAGACTTAAAACACTCCATTAACTAATACTCGTCTAATTATAAGACTTTTTGTTTTGGGTCGGCTCCTTCTTTTTACGCCCTTTTATACATATAGCAGGGTAGGACTCTAGAACCCTAAAAGCCTAGTGGCCTACCGTAGTTTGATACCTCCATGATATCTTAAGATAAATGGATTTGACAGACGGATAAACGTACAACAGAATGATTCTAAAAGGGTCCCGTTTTTACTTGTGAGATACGGAATCCTAAGCTTTTTTGGTTTTCTTTATTTACAGTATTTGATTATAAAGATAGAGGCCGTCGTGACGCCATGGCAAAGCATCTGACTGTAAATGTGGTAGTCGTGGATTCGATTTCCACTCGGAGCAATATATATTTTTTTCATTTCCTCGCTCTGGTAACAAGGTGCGTCGCTGAATAGCTCCAAACGCAATGTCTCGAATATAGGAAACATTACGTCTTAGCATTAGGATTCTTTTGCCCTCGCTGCTACACAGTGTAACGCAAAATTAAATAATAATTGAAAATGCAAAACGGAGAGATACCTCACTAAAATCTCTGTCTATTTCTCACGATAAAAGGAGACATGTAAACATAACAAATATATTGTTATAAAAACATTTAAAGAAATACTTCCTCTACTGTAACTTGTATGTAGTATCTAACTAAACAGAGTATCGATCAGTATATTACTAGAAATCGCTGTCATTTACAAACCGACGGTCCCTAGGTATAGTGTCGAAAGGGAAAAATCGCAAACGTTTTTATTGCACATTTGAACTATTAAGAAGTGTAGTTTTATATTTTTTAGAAAGCATATAACAATTTGAACGCAGCGAGATTTGAATCCGTGCCTCTTGGTAACCGTCCAAGCGCTCTGACCAACTAAGCCATAGCATCAATAACAATAAGCCAGAGCAAGCAAGAACAACAATAAATTGTAACAAGCATATATAAATTTCGACATAGGCCGATGAGTACGTATAGTTTCGTTGGTCAGAGTGCTTAGGAGGTTTTCTTTTTAAATAGCGTTAATTAATTAAGTAACATTAGTTTTGTTTTTAAGATTTCTAATAAATTATTATTTTGGAGTTTTTTAAACGTATAAATCAGCTTTACGCTCCTGCACACAGCAGGGTAGGCAGAGGGAACCTAGTGTTAAGACACTCCATGTCATATCGACCTGGAAACACTGCCGCGGGTAGGCCATTCCACAGTTCCGTGGTGCGTGGAAGGAAGTTCCTACGAAACCGCACAGTAGTGGATTGCCACGTATCCAGGTGGTGTGGATGATATTTCAGCTTATGGCGTACTGTGCGGTTAGAAAATTCGGCGGCAGGTAACAGGTCAAACAGTTCTTCAGAACACTCCCCATGATAAATGCGATAGAGAACGCACAGCGAGGAGACGTCTCTACGCAAAGCCAAAGTATCAAGCCTCTCACAGATTATTGGGTCCCCAATGATTCGAATGGCTCTACGTTGTATGCGATCAAATGGTTCAAGCTGATACTGGGGTGCACCAGCCCAGAGATGAACACAGTATCGCGAATTTTCAATTTTCGCGTGTTACTGTAACGATCCATACCAGAACTAAAATATGTAGGTAAATTCAAAATAATAATAATTTATAAAAAAATATTATAAATTTAATTTAGAACATTATTTAATTTATAGATTAAGTTGAACACAATCTTAAAAATAATAGTTTAATTCAGTTCTTTAATTACGCGTTCCGTTCACAAGTAATATTAAACTGAAGTAATATACCGTAGGTAAAATACGCAGATATACAATATATTTATTAAAAAAAACATTAATAATTATATTTAAACATTATGTATTATAATTTAAAATAAATAATAACATAATTAATATTTTAATTATTGTAAAATATCATGTTGGCTGAATAAGCTACTGTCAACGTCAAAGTCAGGGATAGGAAAGAAAGAGAAGGGAGATGGCCGACGCGTCTGGTGAAGGATAGTTATTCAAAATGTTTAGAGAAGTTTTAATTTATAATTAATGTATATTTAGTTACATTTTACATGTAAAAAGTATGTTAGTTAGTACATGTAATAGTGATTTAAGTATTCGAGGCTGGTAAGATATGTTATGTGTGCTTTCACTATTTACGATTGCTTGTCTTGGAATACTTCGTCGGTAAGTTTTTAATAGCTTATTATTAAAACCAAGAAGAGTAATATATTAATGCACGTAATGCCGTCAATATCCAGATATTATTATTATTTATTTAGTAAATGGAAATAAATACATGAATATGATTTTATGAGGTATGTAAAATTACAATTATATTAATGTACGCAGAATGCCTGCCGCCATCTTTGTTAGGTGTATGTATGGGAATTGTATGGGAGAATGAAATAGGTTTGGTGAATTATAATTACTTATAAATGTAATTTCTATATATATTAGTAAATATTTAACATGTAAAAGTGTTACTGTAAAAGGAAATATTAATATATATATATATATATATATATATATATATATATATATATATATATATATATATATATATATATATATATATATATATATATATATATATATATATATATATATATATATATATATATAT
>DWMY01001945.1:0-13012 GCA_018249775.1 Heliconius hecalesia formosus
TGTTGAATTAATTACGATTTCAACTTAACTGTTATGATTTACGAAGGTAATCTCCACTAACAATTCAATTTTATTTACTTTATTGTATAAAATATTGTATAATAGTGCTTCAAAAATATATATTTTTGTCAACAGTCATTTAATCAAGACGTTTCGAATGTCATTCTTTAGTTAGTAGCGAACGTTAGTTCGCAGGCAAACTAATGCCTTGAGTTCATTCAAATGACGATAACTTTTTTTTAATGAACCGATTTTGATGAACTAAACTAACTACTTAGTATTTAAGTTGAGTTAAAACAAGGCAATTGGTGAAATTTTCAAGTAAATCGGCTCAGTACTTTCAGAGAAAAATGCGGACAAAAATATGTCGACAGACAGACAGACAGACAGACAGACAGACAGACAGACAGACAGACAAGAATTTCAAAAAAAATCTTTTTGCTTTCTATTATTCTTCTTAAGTGTCCCTCTATCCATTTCAGTCAAATTTACTAAATGTACAGACAAAATATTTTTACTGTCTTATTATATATAGAGATTGTATCTATCTAAAAAGTAAAAAGGTCAAAAACTTTTAAAATACCCAATTATTCTTCCGAATGAGTTGTGGTACTTTAAATTTACCGTATTAATTGCGTCGCAATGAAATCTATTTTATCCATTCCATCTATTTTGCAAAACTTAAAATATAACCTTATCTATTTGATCACCATTCTCGAAAAAACAAAAGATTCCATATAAAATATATACTTTCTAGAATTCATAAAAACTCGAATTCAAGTATACAAAAGTAAAAAAAAAATTTTAATTAATAAATTAAAACTCCAATCAAATTATAAAAGCTTCAAACAGTATACTATCTTTAGAACAAATAACGATTGAATTTTATGAACACTTACAAGTGTTCTGTCACATAGTAAGTTAACTACTTTAAGTTGTAAAAGCTTCGAGTTGTCCACTACAGTGCTATTTTAAGTCGTATTTTATTTTGTTATTCATATAGATTTGTTCAAAAACATTTTTTATATGTTATACAAAAAAATATTTTTCGTTAGTACTTTCAAAAAAATATTTTTCAAAATACTGGCCGCTACTGCTTTTTAAAGTATGAGTAAAACGTTAGAGTTGAAAATTAATATTATTAATATAACCTGAACTGCGTCTTATGATATTGTTAAAGGAGGTGATATTGAGGTCATAGATTCAAATCCCGCTTGAAATTTTATCTACATAATATAGGTATAATCTATATAATATGGTGAAACATCTTATTATGAAAAAAATAGGTGTATTTAGGTAAGGTGTATGCAGAGATTAATAAAAAGAAATAAAAAGTATTTTTTTTAGCTTCACGCTGTATCCCGCACATAGCAGGACAGGCAGAGGGGACCTGGAAACTAACTTTTAAGACTCTCCGTTCCCATTAAAACACTTCCGTTCCATACTTTCCCCCAAATTCTGAAAGCGTTGCGCGTTAAGTGGCTGAACTCAACTCCAAATAAAAATTCTTGAATGAATAAATTGCACTAAGTGATTAAACGTATTCTGTTATTTGTATTGGCCTCATCGAGACTTGTTAGTAAAGTTAACTAATGTTTATGCATCATAAAATATCTTATATATATCACCAACGGGCAACAACCGTCCGTGACTTCTATGCATTATAGTTTATTCGGTATTTTAAGATGAAGATGAGAAGATTTTAAGAGTACCAAGATCCGACTAAATGAGAAAATTTATTCTAAAAATAATTTTACGTTTTTTTCATAAATAAAAAAAATATGGAGAGCTCATCATATGTACATGGAACTCAAGCTAAATTAAATCAAATCAGCTTCACGGTGTATCCCGCACACAGCAGGGTACGCAGAGGGAACCTGGTGTTAAGACACTCCGTTCCCCATTTTCTGCCGAATTCTGGAGGCATTGCGTGTTGAGTGGTAGAACTCAACGCCGCGCTTACCCTCGACACCAGAGCGAAGAAATGGAAATATAAATTTAAGTAAATATTTAATCTCCTCGACTGGGGATCGAACCCACAACCAGTCGGTTTTACAGTTACACTTCGTGCCACTGCGCCACGACTGGCCGCAATTTATATTCTTTTATATCAGCTTCACGCTGTATCCCGCACACAGCAGGGTAGGCAGAGGGAACCTAGTGTTAAGACACTCCGTTCCCCACTTTCTACCGAATTCTGGAGGCATTGCGTGTTGAGTGGCAGAACTCAACGCAGCGCTTTGCCTCTACACCAGAGCCAAGAAATGGAAATATAAATTTAAGTAAATATTACATCTCCTCGAGTGGGGATCGAACCCGCAACCAGTCGGTTTCACAGTTACACTTTGTGCCCCAGCACCACGACTGGCTCCATATTTTATACTTAATAGTATTCTAATATTCTATTACGAAATATGCTAAATAACTTGAATAAATGCCGCTATTCGACTGACATTATACAAGCCCTGAGGGTTCAATCAGGACCATGTTATTGTCCACTCTCATATCCATTTACGTAACATTCATTTCAATTTCATATATCTTTTGTTTCCTATTATTCTTATTTGTTGAATGTCCATATCCATAATCGGTAAATTGGAAAATATTTTTTCCACTTTAGTAAGACTGAACGCAGCGTTGAGTTCCGCCACTCAACACATTTCGTATTTTGTCAGTAAGTTTTCTGTTACCCTCTTCTCTTCCCTTTACATCCCAGAATTCACGTGGGCTCGGAATTTCCGGAGCAAAAACCGCTTTAATCATGTTTTCATACCAATCACATACCTACATGAATATGAAACAACAAAAATTTTCTAGTACAACATTTTTTTCGTATAAAATGAAATAAAACCTCGAAATATTTAAAATACTTTTTATATAACGCATACCAGTACAAGACATATATCCTTTTATAGACTAAAATATACATCCTTTTTTAAATATACTTAATTAAAAATTCGTATAGTAGTAACAGATAACGCACCGACTAAACTACTGGACTTGAGAAAGATTAAATTTGTATATGAGTAGAATATAGAGTGTAGAAATGCACGAAGAAACAAATTCTCAACATAATATATATTCTGGGTAGGCAGGGGAAACCTAGTGTTAAGACACTGCGTTCTCCACTTTCCGCCGAATTTTTTGAGGCGAGGCAGAATTTTGCGTGTTTAGTGGCGGAACTCAACGCCGGCTTCGGCCTTGGTGCCAGAGCGAAGAAATGACAATATGAATAATTAATAATTCATACGGGAACGAGAGTATTTTTTTTAACGGTGGAAAATGGAGTGTCTTATCACTAGGTTCCCTCTGCCTACCCTGTTGTGTGCGGGACACAGCACAAAGCAAAATTTTAATTTTTTTTTACGCACAAAGTTGAGAACGTAATGATTTGGTACTATATAACCTATACACGAAGAGCCATAAACGAAGAGTTCAATGTACCAATGCGTGTTTAAATAATTACTTTTAGTATTAAAATTTGCTGATTTGCAAATTGCTGTGTACATTTTTTATCTCACAAGGGAAATACCTTAAAACTCTCTGTTTATTTTTATGATAGTTGAGCTTAAAATGATGGTTTCATATTTATATGTAAGCATGTTTTTTTTTGTATTTATACATGTACACTAAAATCAATAAAACCAAATCAGCTTCACACATATCCTGCACACAGCAAGAGTGTTAAGTCACTCCGTTCCCCACTTTCCGCTAAATTTTGAATTATTGCCTTGGTGCAACAGTGGTGAAATATATTAAAAAATAACAATTCATTCTCTCGAGTGGAGATCGAACCCACAACCGCCGCGTTACATTTACACTCTTGTGCCCCTGCTCCTTTACGCCATACACTATATATATTACATTTATACATTTTATTAATTAATTTAGATGTAAATTTCGCTATTTCAATACTAACATATTTACTAAATAAAATTAATTTAAAGAATATTTCAGATATATGGAATATATTTTCTTTATACATTTAGCATCTTGGCAAATTTTGATAACAATTTATATAAGTTATTATTTTATTTATTTTATCTCATTTTACTGTAGTACATATATTACTATAGATAGTCCTTTGTATGCACCGTCATTATAAATTTATATTGAAAATTAATGTTTCTTTTTCTATTATATAAAAATTTTTGAGTCGTCGCGGTAGATGTTCGGACGTCATTTTATTTTTAAATTTCAATTTGAATTTATTTTTTTCTTTAAAATAGTTTCTTACACTACTTCACGCCCGAACATCGGAACTATGCATTTATTTGAATAATATTGTATTGTTTAAAATAATAACGAAAATATCCTTTAGTTTTTTTGTAATTTCACTTCAGTTCTCCCGTTTTTTTTAAATATTTTGATATTCCTTCCTTCTTCGATAAAAGGGCTACTCTACATAAAAAATAATTCCTCAAATCGGAAGAAACAGGACATTGAGAACAAAACAAAATTTGCTCCTTTATAACATTAGTATAGTTTATCAAGTTTTATACTTTAAGCAGTTATAGGTTCATTATTATGTTTTTTTCTTATTATTGAAAGTCTGTGTCGCATTAAGATTATGAGAGAATATCCTAAAAAAAAATACTACGAGAACGAAAAAAAAATTAATTTTACGGTTTTAGTCCACGCAAACACAAAAACGGCCTAATTCGCCTCTATAAAATACCATAATGCATCCATATCCGTACAAACTAATATAATATAAAATAACTATTTGAATATTTAAATTGAAAACGTCGCTAATGGTAGCGCTATCAAAGGCACAATGGCGCTTCATAACACGAAGAAGATAAAGAGAACTTTTCATCCTGTTACACTCGCGAGACGTCTTGTTAGTAAACCAATATATGTTGAACGATTACACTTTGCATTTTTCTAAACTATCTATTAATATTATTTTATATATATATATATATATATATATATATATATATATATATATATATATATATATATATATATATATATATTATTTTATAGCAGAGAGAGAAAATAGAGAATCTTATCTAAAGTTATAATTCCTTGTAGCTTCAATCTGTATCACCCAAATGTCAGAGTAGACTGAGGGAACCTGGTGTTAGGACTAATCTACGTTAATATAAAGAATAAGTCAACACAACACTTTGTCTTGTTATTAGAGACAGTAAAAAAATAATTAATTGACTTAAATGGGATTTGAAGTCACAACCATCGCGTTTACGTCCACTCCGCCACTATAAATATATACTTATATATTTTTTTTTCTAGTCTTAAAACAGAACACCGTAGCGTTTGGCGCTCCGTTCCCTCTGATTACCCCGCTAGGGATAAAGCGTGAAGCTAAGTTAAGTTAAGTTAAGTTGAGTTAAACAGAATATCTAAGAGTATTTCTCCTATCTCTGTATGAAGTGCTGTCTGTACACTGTGCCGGTGAAGTGAAACAGTAAGACATTTATGATGAAATTGACGTTTGACAGTAAAGCGTGTCTGGACTTTATTAACTCTGACATTCACCTCCAAAGGTTAAAGGGTAGGCTTCTATAGTAATATCGTTTCAAACGCTATTTTCTTGTTTCATGTTTTATTTACTTGTGATCTGTTTTAGCAACAATTGATTGCATATTATAATAACGAAACAGTTGAAGAAAAATCGTTGAGGCCAGTCGTGACGCAGCGGCACAAAGTGTGACTGTAAAACCGACTGGTTGTGGGTTCGATCCCCACTCGAGGAGATAAAATATTTACTTAAATTTATATTTCCATTTCTTCGCTCTGGTGTCGAGGCAAAGCGCGGCGTTGAGTTCTGCCACCCAACACTCAATGCCTCCAGAATTCGGCAGAAAGTGGGGAACGGAGTGTGTTAACACTAGGTTCCCTCTGCCCACTCTGCTGTGTGCGGGATGAAGCGTGAAGCTGATTTGTTTGAAGAAAAAATATAAAAGATGCTGCAATTTTCTATGTTTACAAATATAATATACAAAGCTAAAATCAAAGATTTACATCTAAAATCTCTAAATTCATTTATAAAAATGCAAAATTTTTTTTATCATAGTTTTTTTTTTAGAAATTAAAATGTAAATGTGATTTGTTTATATTACGTTCATAATGGATCTTCTGCACTCCACAACTTTAGTTTATATTATTAGAGTTGTTTAGTCTTGTCTTAATTAAATAAAGTTATTTTGTAAAGAGAGCTCTGTTTAGTTAAGCCATTTAGTTGTTTGCGCGTTAATGTACCTTTTCTAAGTTTTATTTTACATTTTCTCCATCTCAGGCTGTATTTTTAAAGAAGAAAATCGAGTATTGTCGTTTTTAAATGTAAATATGGATAAATATGTATGTTTGAATGTAAAAATCAATTATAATTAACTCATAGATCTAACTAGGTTGTTTATATATTTAAAACAGACATACAGACAGACAACACAGTGATCTTATAAGGGTTTCTTTTGTCCTTAAAAGGTACGGAACTATAAAAATATGTATAATATTTACGTCGCTAGTACAACAAAGTTTAAACTAATAAGACTATTAGGTTTCGTGGCGCAGGGGCACAAAGTGTGACTGTAAACGCAACTGGTTATGGGTTCGATCCCCATTTCTTCGCTCTATTGTCGAGGCAAAGCGAGGCGTTGAGTTCCGCTACTCAACACGCAATGCTTTCAGAATTCGGCGCAAAGTGCGGAACGGAGTGCTTTAAAACTAGGCTTCCCTCTGCCTATACTGATATGTGCGGGACACAGCGTGAAGCTGATTTAATTTCTACTTTTGATTTTAATTCAAAACTGATTTTGTACATTATACTTTGAGAAGCGTTGCCCCAAATATACAAGACAATTTATTAACAATATAGTAATTAGTCTATACTTGTAATATGGTACGTAATGCATTATTATATAAACGTACTTTAGTATTATAATAAGTTATTTTATTTTACTATAGTTTCACGCTGTATCCCGTACATACCAGGGTAGGCAAAGGGAACCTGCGAGCCTAGTGTTAAGACATTGCGTTTTAAATTAAGACATTTCCGTTCCCAAATTTTCGCCAATTTCTTGAGACATGGCGCGTTGAATGGTGGAACTCAATATCGCGCTTTGCCCCATTGCTACAGTGAGAAAATGTATATATAAGTTTTTTTTTTCGGAGCAGTGAAATATTTTATTAAGAGAAAATCAAATATTCCTATAGTATCAACACGTGTACCTAAACAAGTGCATTAATTAGAAACATTGTATACGAAACTTTAACATTGTACCCGACAACCGATATCCAATTTAAAGTTTACCATACAGTATTAATAAGGAATGTTGGAGAAAATTAAATCAAAATAGAAACATGTAGTACTCACCTCACCTATTATAGCACGTATCCTACCTAACAGTATGAACTTAACATAATAGAGTCCAAAAAGCATAATTGCTTTTCTCAAGTTAAAATATCGACTCGATATTTAGTAAACTTCGATGTTCGTCGTTCTCTACTCTTATAATGAAATAGAAATCCGGAGAGACAACTGAATCAAGTATAGAAGCCGATCGGAAGCTGCCTTTGTGATAGTACAAAAATAAACAGTATTCTATATATATGTATCCACTAGTATTATAAATATGAAGTGTGTTTGTCGGACATGCTTATCTCAGGAACTAATGTGTCGATTTGACAAAATAATTTTTGTTTGTTGTCATTTTTGTTAATTACTCCATTTATTGAGGGAGTATGGAAGTATGCATAGTATTCTATATTAATCACATTAATCATTTTGTAGCTGCGGTCAGAGATAAATCTACCATGAGGGCAAAGTCGCAGGTAAAAGTTATATGTATTTTTTTATTTTTTTAGCTTTACACTGCATACCACACACAGCGAGGTAGGCAAAGAGAACCTGAAAACCTAGTGTTAAGACACTCCGCTCCAATTTAGACAATTCCATTCGCCACTTTTCTCTGAATTCTGGAGGCATTACGTGTTGAGTAACGGAACTCAGCGCTTTGCCTCGTTACTAGAACGAGAAAACTGAAATAAATATTTCATTTCCTCGAGTGGGAATGGAATCTAAAACTCAATAAAAATATATTTAAATAACATTGTCAATATAATATTTCGAGCCAGACAACTGCCGTGTAATGCGATTTAGTTCAGAATCGACTCCCATTTATGAAAGTGCTTATATAAAGTATTTAAAATATTCTCGCTTACTTGGTCCAGTTTCAACAAAAGTAAGAGAAAAGTAATATTAATTTAAGAAATAATATTTTATTGAGAGTCCGTCGTGGCACAGAGGCACAAGGGTGTGACTGTAACGCAACAGTGATGGGTTCTATTCCCACTCGGGGGAATGAATTATTATTTATTATTATTTTCATTTCGAAAATTAATAATATGTGGTGATTTGAACGGGTGGGTCGAAATTGCGCCAAGTGGTTACAAGGGAGTGCTAGGTCAGTATGGTGACAAGATAATAAATGAGGCTGGGAAACTTATGTTGAAAAATTTGCAAAGAAAGGAATTTATTTGTAGCAAACATGATGTTTGACCACAAACAAATTCACATGTATACATGGGAGCGAGCAGAAGGGAAAAGTATGATTGATTTATTCCTAAAGGATGAGTGTATTCGAATCGAATAAGGAGTCTGTTCGCAGGTTAACGCAGCTACTTCAAGATCCACCGACTAGAGAGGAATATCAAGAAATAGTTTCCAAAAAGCTAGACGGAAAAAATATTAGTTGTTAACCAAAAACTTTTTTGTGCTTTTGTGGACTTGGAAAAGGCGTTAAACAGAGTTGTAAGGCCAAAAATATGATAGATACTATCCCGGTACAACGCGGAGCCTTGCTGTAGGCTGTAAAATCTCTTTATAGAGATCACTCAACGTGTGAGTAAGAACTGGCATGTCGGCCTGGTTTGACATCCAATTGGATGTTAAACAAGGTTGCGCCATGTCAGCTTGGTTGTTCAATTTTTATTTGGATAGCTCCAAAGAGTGAAAAAAGTTATATGGGAGTGAAAGTAGGTGACTTGAATGTGAATTGCCTGCTGTACGCAGATGATGCAGTGCTCATTGCATGATCAACACGCGAGTGGCAAGCATTGGTCACCACTCTGAAAGATGGGTGTGAAAATATTGGTCTACGCCTGAATACAACTAACACAAAGGTTCTGGTTTTTGAACGAAATGAAGAAAGGATGGAATGCAATATCAGTGTAAATGGTAAGATATTAGAACAAGTATATGAAATGGTATACTTGGGAACTATGTTCAGTAGAGGTGGAAGATTCGAGATGGTTGTGGAAAGGAGTATTGCCGGTAACAGGGTTAACGGTGCCTTAGCTACATTGATGAGACGGCGAAACGTCAGCACAGCTGCGCGTTTGGCCGTACACAATGCAGTTTTGGTACCGACTCTGTTATACGGCAGTGAAACGTGGGTATTACAGAAGAAGAACTAAAGAAAGATGAATGCCGTGGAGATGCGATCTCTTCGTAGGATATGCAGAGTCAACTTAGCTGATCCGATCCGCAATGAAGACATACACAGAATGGCAGATACTAGCGAAGATGGTCACGGTGAGAATGAAGAAGAACGTGCTCAACTGTTTTGGGCACGTCGAACGAATGAGTGATGAAAGAATGGCGAAAAAGATTTATAATGGAAAAGTGAGTGGTAACAGAGGTAGGGGGAGACCTCGGTTGAACTTCGAAAAGACAGTATCAAAGATACTGGAGGAAGGTCTCGTAAAAAGCATAATGTGGCCCCGGAGGGTATGTATAAAGAGGTTGATGACAGTGAACGAAGCGAAAGAGGTAGGTAGAGACCGTAGCGTTTGGCGCTCCGTTAGGTCCTTCCGTCTAGGGATAAAGCGTGAAGCTAAATGTAAAATATATATATATATATATATATTTTCATTAATAAATAATAATTCATTCCCCCAAACACCAAAACAAAGTCGAGAACGGAGTGTCTTAACACTAAGTGAAAGTTTTTTTTTAATTTTCTTTCTTTCTAAACTTACATTAAAAATTGTAATTTCTTAAGTCTTTTATGACTTCCTTAGTTAGCATTTTCTTTGAAAATAAGAGATATTTTAATATAAAGAATATTCTCTTTATAAGCATTTCAGAATAAAAGTGTTGATCTTAGTTACTTTTTAGAACGCGTTAAATAAAGTTATTACAAAGTTCAGCTTTAAGCTTCCATATTGATATATGCTATATATAATATGCAAAATCAACTTTAAGTAAGTTATCTTTTTTTTATAAAAACATTGAAAGCACTAAAAGGGTCGTTGTCTAATTAGATTATATTTATTTTTCTTATATAAAAAATACACTGGAGATGAAAAGATCTTCAAAATGATCGAATCGCACTCCAGGTAAAGTACGTAGCCAAATGAAAATTAGAATGACTACAAAACTCTATCTAAAGTACAAAAAGCACAAACTAAATAATCTGTATTTATAAAAAACTGATATGTTACTGAAAACTTTAAGAGAGGATTTCTCTAAATTCCTAAAGGATCGAGAAAATACAAGATTTTCATGTTACATTTTGAAGTCTACGCAAAGAAAGTTGTGGGCGACAACTAGTGATATTATAAAACTATTTATAACTAAAATCCCTTGGGGCCTGTGGTAACACATGGACACAACTGCTAGCTGTGAACTCGACAAGTTGTGAGTTCAATTCCCACTCGAGGAAATGGAATATTTAATCATTTCATTTCACGCATCATAGAGCGGTGTCAAGTTCCGCCACTCAACACCTAATGACTCCAGAATTCAGCGGAAAATAGAAAACGGAAATGTCTTAACATTAGGTTCCCAGGTTTCCTCTGTCTACCGTGCTATGTGTTGGATATAGCGTAAATTTATAAAAAAAAGGAAAAACCTAGTGATGGACAATATTAAAATGAGACACCGCGGGACCCACCTGTTACAGATAAGAAAAGATAAGATAGAAAACGTTAGAAAAAGTAATTAAGTTCAACAATCAACTTGCCTTTGAACGCACAGACAGAGGCAGCGAAAACTATTATTATATAAAAGTATCTAAAGGCGAAACGAGGAAGACTTGGTTATTGAATCTGTCATATTCACTAGTCCTTATAATGTTTTTCTACCTTGACGTCGTTGCTTTATTTTTGCAAAATATACAAAGAGAATTTACTTATATAAATATTATTGATAAAAGATTTATATATAATATTATTAATAATAAAATCATTTATTTATTACAACTTTTCGTTCCCTTCTCACTAATATAACGAGAATGAAAAATAAATATTAAATATTTTTCATTTGAAATCGTCGAATTTAAACTCAATAGTAATGTATCGATAAAAATGTCTCTATTTTATATTATTTAATATCAAAACCAAAATTTATTTCAAAATTTAATTTTAAACACACCTTTGTATAGACAAAAGGAAATAGACTTCTGTTAATTCCGAGTAGAAACCTATAAAATTAGGTATTTACAGGCTATTCGAGGTAATAACCTGACTGTTAAACATGTCAAATAGTGACGTGCCTCGTGGATAATTACACTGCCGTTCATACGACTCTATACGTTGACTAATATAAAATTAGATTTATTTTTTTTTTCACGCTATATCCCGCGTATAACAGTGTAGGCAGAGGCAACCTAGTGTTGAGACACTCCGTTCCTGACTTGGAGAATTTGGAGGCATTGCGTGTTGAGTGGCAGAACTAAACGCCGCGCTTTGCCTCGTTACCAGAGCGAAGAAATTAAAGTATTAATGAATAAAATTAAAAAAATAGCTTCACGCTGTATCCCGCACACAGCAGGGTAGGCAGAGGGAACCTAGTGTTAAGACACTCCGTTCCCCACTTTCTGCCGAATTCTGGAGGCATTGCGTGTTGAGTGGCAGAACTCAACACCGTGTTTGTTCTCGACACCATAGCGAAGAAATGGAAATATAAATTTAAGTAAATATTTCATCTCCTCGAGTGGGGATCGAACCCACAACCAGTCGGTTTACCAGTCATACTATGTGCCCCTGCGCCACGACTGGCCTTTGGCCCATTTAGGCTTCAATTTGAGTAAAGATTTGGTACAATTTGGCCATTATATAACAATAAGTTGAAGCCTTGCGTGGGTGGCTAGTATTCTATAAGCACATAAACGTACAGAAAACAATTCAAATTACTAAATAAGGAATAAAATCTAATAAAATCTTTTACAGAAGAACTTCAAACTTAGGTGATCAGAACTGAACGTGAAATTAGCTTAGTAAAATAACCTCTGCCCTTCTTCTGTAAACTCTTTGAAATTGAGTACTAAAATACTGAGTAGCTTGTAAACTTTGTTACAGTAGATTCTAAGATTATACAAAATTAAAAGCTGCTTATAGCAATTTAGTTTATCGTCTATTATCTAATAAAAAATTCTTTCTGAGGAACATTTTAATCTTCTTCTAATAAAGAATCTTTTTTAGCCTTGCATAGATAATGTTTAAGAGACTTAAGTTTATGGTGTTTTTTTTCTCGAAGTGCCTAGTGTCCATTTTTATATTTTCGACCAAATTGGACACAATAATAATCATCGTTGAGTTTCGTAAAGCAACACGCAATGCTTCGAGAATTCGGCTGAAAGTGGGGGACGGAAGTGTCTTAATGGGAACGGAACGTCCTAACACTATATTCCCAGGTTCCCTCTACCAACCCTATTATGTGAGACAAAGCATGAAGCTAAAAAAACAATCATTCCCTAATAGCAACAAGTCACACTTATTCCAATTATTTATTACATTTTCATTAATACAATTATTTTATTATATTACTAGCGACCCGCTCGCGGCTTCGCCCGCTTATACCACAGAATTATTTACTTAACACACTGAATTATGATCGTGTTTTGATATACCTATAATGTATGCTTGCAGCGCAATGAAGATTTTTTATGAGAAAGTTATTAAAACTTTAGGTCGCATTTTTGTACCTCCCATAAGAATCTTCAATTGAATGTTTGAAATAAAAACACAACTATCGATACTT
>DWMY01001946.1:0-13009 GCA_018249775.1 Heliconius hecalesia formosus
AGATAAATAATATTAACCTTCAACTAATTTTAACAATCGAATAGGAATACTATAGTGTTTTAAAAATCGATTACGAGGCTAACAATCGTGTGTTATATGGCCTTATTAGCCGTAAGTCACTCGTGATGTCAAAATTATTCGCGATGCATTCCAGAGCACGGACAACTATAGTTTTTGAAAGGAAGGTCGATATTTATCTGTTATTGTGTGGGATTTATTTATTTATTTGTATTTTACATCAAAGTATTAAGTAAGTATTCTTTATTAATATTAAATTAAATTATTTTATTAGAAATAATGAGCATATTCTTTAAAACACAGCAGAATTGGGTACAGGTATTAACTTCAGTGCTAAGTTTTTTTTTTTAAATATTTTGATTTTGCTTCTTTTTTTAATTCCAAGTAGCTTAGCTTTAAGTGGCAGAACTTAACGCCGCCCTTTCCCTTGACACAAGAGCGATGAGAGAGAGTGAAAATAATGAATATTTCATTTCCTCGAGTCGACCCCAAAAGAAAGAAAGAATCGAACCCAAAATCTTGTCGCGTTTACAGCCCCACGATTGTGCCCTGCGCCACGATTGGCCTCTATTTATTTTGATTTTAATGCAAGATATTTTATGTCCTAAAAGCAAAAACGTAATTTATTATGCATGCTGTACTCTAGAAAACCGTATACTCTATAGCGATATTTTCAACGCACTAATTTGCAAGTTTTTAATAAAAATTTTAAGAATAACATTATGAGGTTACCTTATTTATTTTTTTTTATTAACAATGACAAATTTGAATAATGAAGGTATAATATTATTCTAAAGAAACCTCAGGCTTATGTAGGTTAAAAATTCTGGAATGGACTGTAACTCTTCAGCCATGTCATCTATAGTCTGGCTCCATACGTCAAACAGATGCTATGTAAAAAATGAGCGGAAACGGAACCTCAGATCTAGGTTAGGCTAATAAGCTACAGTAAAAAGACATGCGGAACATTGGACGTGTCCCAATTTAATAGACTTCTATGGAACTTATCGATTTTTACATTACAGTTTTACAGTTTTAAATCAAAATTGCAGAACAGTAAGACGTAATTACTTTAATTCGTTTATAGTTTCACGTATCTGCCGTTTATAGGAAGGTAGGCAGTTAGGCAGACGACTAAGTGCTGGGGGGAACCAGATCTCCAAGAATATAATAGTACAAATGGGAACATGAAACTTCAATTATTGTTAAAAATATATATGCATCTACCCATGATGGCATGAAAATATTTGTTTGCCTTAAAGACATTTTTTTTTAATTAAATATAATGTTTTGGCTATTCAAATTAACATAATAGAGTTAATTAAGAAAAATCATAATAATACCCAAATCCTTGCTAAATAGTAAACCTGATGGTAGATGAAATATGGAGAGATCAAAAGCCAGATGGATGGACGAGTCAATGAGGACCTGAGAACTGTAGGCGTAGCAAAAGAGAAGCTAGGAAGCTAGGAATAGAGCATTGTGGAATTATATTCTGGACTAGGCCTAAGGTCCAACCGCGGTTGTGGTGCCTTAAATATAAAAAAAATAGTATAATATGATCGTCTTATCGACATCAATAGATCCTGAATGTCACAAATCTTTTAGGGCTGTTTACATGACCATTAGGCCCTTAACGGAGGCCTGGTGCCACACTCCGATCTCCACTTACTCTTTCATAAAATATATTAACTCTCGGTGAACTTATTTAGTCACTAAAAAAAGTAAGTCACTCTCTATTCGATCATTCTTGTAATAAATAAACATTTAAAGAAAATGTAATTATTTAAGTATATGCATAATAATACTTCCCATTAAAGTTAAACTCGATCAATTATAATTTATTACAATCGATCAATGTACGTGCCTTTTCACATAATTAAATTTCACATGACATTCACGTTTCACATTTAAAACGTGGCCGTTTCAATTAACTAATTTATACATAATATATTATACAAGTGTGCCTTTTTGATTTATTGTTACATTTTTTGTTTATATAATAAGTATATCTTTTTCGTTAAGGTTCACTAGGTTCCCTCTGCCTACTCTGCTGTATGCGGGATACAGCGTGAAGCTGATTTGATTTGATTCTTTCGTTAAGGGGATAGACAAACAGACAAAATTACACGGCGTAGAAGGTTGAAATATTATAGAAATAGTAGCAAGAGAGGAATTCTCGAGATTCTTGCGGAAACGTAAAATTTAGGAACTAATCTTTTTTAGTTTGAAAACACAAACGAAGTAGCGGGCGGCTCCTAATAAGTACTTCAATGCCGAATTCTGGGGGCAGTGCTTGTTGAGAAACTTAATTCGTTATAAGAACGAGGAAATAAAATAACATATATTTTTAAATGAAAATATTCAAAAATATGTTATTTTATATTTTTTTTTTATTTTTAGGGTTCCGTACCTTTTAAGGAAAAATGGAAGTCTTATAAGATCACTTTGTTTTTCGTCCGTCTGTCTGTCTGTCTTTCTATCAGGAGCTTTTATCTCAGGAACGGAGATATCGAGTTGAAATTCATATAATATTTATACTCAGATCTACGGCCGCTTGATTCCTGAAAAATATTTCTACATTTACTTAAAAAAAACAAATGAACATTTATATCGCAAAAAAACGCATATCGATACTATAAAGGGAATCAAAATTAAAAGGGTACTTCTGGTTGGGCTAGAATTAAATTTGGCGGCTAGCATCTACAAGTTGTACTCGTTCAGGAAAAATCTGAAAATTATACATTTGTGGTTAAATCCTAAAAAATAATGATATTAAAGCCGCTAGTTCCAGTGAGGTATCAGATGATAGGGCTCTACCTAAGCTAAGCTTGAATTTCAGAAAAACCTCGAGACCTCCATTTTTGGTACGGAACCCTCTGTGGGCGATTCCGACTCGCGCTTATCCGACTTTTTACTTTAAAAATAGAAGTTTTTTTCATCTTTACAAATCAATAAAAAAAAAGATTTTTTCTTTATTTTCATTTATTTAGTTCACGGTCACTTAACATAGACACTAACAAGATAACAATAATAAAACAAAACATTTCTTAACAAAATCTTTCTAACTTCTAAACTTCGTAACAAATTTGTTGATTAACCGAAAGCGGTCGTGCGTATTTGTAATAATTACAGATTATAACTTTTACGGGTGGTTAGAATTTTAATTCGCAACGCTGTCCCGAGAGATGAAAAGTTGGTTAATTTAATAATTCTTTCACAACTTTATATTTTAAAATATATTAATTTCAGGTATTTTAAGCTTGAGTAGAGATCTTATCTGGCTATTATTGCATTGGAATATATATAAATATTTAAATTTAAATGCAAAATAAAGCGTTGGTTTCCGCTACTTAACACGCAATATTTCGATAAAATTTGGGTGAAAAATTCGTCCGTCAGTCAGTCCTTTATTGTAAGTATGTCATAGGTTCATACCCTCAATCAATGGTCAAACAAACTAGAATGCTAATGCCAGCGACACATGTACAAGCAAACAAACAAAAATACAAAAATTGCATGTGCTAAGCACAAAAAAACTTTTACCTACTTAATTAATAGGTAATTATTAATCACGATTTATCAATATTATACTTTTTACTACGTGATTCAAATCCATATCGAATTAAATATTTAATATTTTCATTTCTTCGCTCTAGTGTCGAGGCAAGGCGCGTCGTTGAATTCTGCCAGTCAACACACACTGCCTTTAGAAATTAAAAGCGGAGTATCTTAACACTAGTCTCCCTCTGCCTATTCTGTTACATGAGCGATACGAAAAAAAACCATTATAAACGACACCACAATAGTAACATTATATTGCACAAGAAAATAACTTTTCTTACACAATGACTTTCCTAAAACACAAAGGTTCCCACGGCGTCACTAACTTTTACTCGTGATCTTCGCTATTACGCCATGGGCCTTTCAATGTCATCAGAATGAGCAATTAAGATCTAATTTCAAAGTTGCTTTCATCAAAGATTTCTACTCGCAAGTTATTATTTTATATCGATAATGTAGAATTAATGATAGATTTATTTTTCATTTAGTAGCTAAACGCTTATACGTGTTTTCACTAAAATTATGATAGTGATTACATTAAAATTATGATTAATAAAAAATAAAATAAAATTTTGATTAGTATTTTAACTATAATTATGATAGTAAAATAGGCAATTTCAGAAATATTATGAGGCCTTAAGTCTTGGCGCAGTGATACAGTGACTGACTGTTAACGTGACAAGTGAGGGTTTGAACTTTGATTCTTACTTGGGAGAACCATTTCTCTTTCTTTCCTCACTCTGGTAACAAGACAAGCGTGGCGTTGAGTTTTGCCATTCAACACGCAATGTCTCAAATCACTCATCACTAAGTAGTGTTACTAATTTCCCTCCGCTAACGGATACAACGTGAAACTAAACTTAAAAAGAAAACGAAATTAAAAAAGAATAGGTATATCTTTGTGATGTGTATCTACCTATACTTAGAGAGAAAATTAGTTTTAATATTTCTCACTATTTTAATATAGATAAATGTTTTTCTAGCATATAGCTAAAAAACCACTACTACAAGACTATAAGATTTTTATTACATAGATATAATATATTTTTCATAAGATAAATAGATTTAAGATAATAAAACCCATTTTTTTTGGGAATTTGTTTTAAAAGTATTGTAATTATATTATGCATTATTAATATAAATATATCGTTTAATACGAATTACCGTAGATTACAAACGTGAATCTGTATTTACATTCCTGTCAATACACAATCAATGCATGCTCATTCTGTCAGTTCTGTCAAACATCCGCCATGACTATTTGCGTCTGCATAAATTCCATAAACAGATTATGTTAATTAAATTGTTCGAAAAGATAAATTAAATCAAATAAAATATATTGTATATAATTTTGTGTTATTGTATTATAAAAAAAATGTCTTCCAGGGGGAGAATTTTTAAATTTACGTAAATTGACAACGGATATAGTTGATATCATTTTATCATTCATTGAGCAAGGGGGCGTTTAGTTCCGAAACTCATTTTTCCAATAGCGTGGCGAAACTTAACGCATAATGTCTTTCAAAAGCAGATAAATGATAAAAATTACTTTATAATTCGAACTGTACAATCAGACGCTCTCTTTATCTACGCCAAAACCTACCTCAAATAAGTAAGTTTTAACTAAAGTCATTCCACTGTATTTGGATGAATAAGTAAATTTACTATTCCAAACACAGAAACTTTCACACATGCCATACTATTACCACAAATATAAATATAAAATACCTACTTGCGTAGAATTTAACAAAACTCATTTAATTACGAATAATAAGATGAGATAATTACATCATATCTAAGTAATTAACTTTTACTTGGAAGTTCTCACGAGATTTAATTTGAATAAGTTGCGTTTCTTGATTATATTTAAAAACAAAATATGATTTGAGAATCAAATTTATATAATCATTTCTCGTTAATGTTATTTTATACACATAGAAAACGCAACACCAAAAAACAAATTAAAATTCGATCAAACAGAATTTTTATTAAGGAAATTGATACAAAATCGACTTTACAAATTACATTATCTATGAAACAAGATCAAAGCAAAATGCACAAGATCTAGCACACATACAGCCAGCAATTATAAAGAAAATAAAATTACAAAACAAATATTGACTGTTTTAAATATAGTGAAATGACTTAAAAGTTTTTTAAAAGAATTTTCAGATATAATAAGAGAACGAAAACTGTAAAATATTAAAGTTTATTTTAAATATCAACGCCATCTATCGTTAAGCATTTGAACTACATACCCTTTGACCGTAAAGTGGGGGGTCTAGCGCGCCCCCGGGCCGAAACATCGCCGCGCTAACTGCTGCCATCTGCCGGCTACCTCACTTTGCCCTTCCAACGAGACATTGCTCTGCAACAAAATAAAGGCTTCAGTTTATAATAAATCCACAAAAAAAATATGACATATACACAACAATAAGAAAATTGAATAGAATATGCAGTTAAGGTGATTTTAAAGTATCTACAAACGAAGGTATATATTTTAAATTTCATCTTTTGTTGTACTTTCATCAGTAGTAATGTTAGTAGGCATGTTATAAAAATCTAAAAAAATCAACTTCAGGCTAGGCAGAGGCATCCCAGTGTTAAGAGGGATTCTAGAGATCCCCACTTTCTGCCGAATTGGTATTGTGTTCTGAATAGGTTCAAACAAAAATTAGAATACTACATCAACTCTTGTGAGACAAGTAAAAAATCATTTAGAGTATTTGTAAGAAATGTTTTTTTATTTATAAAAAAACATTTCTTACAAATAAGCAACCTCAAACAATTTCACAATAAAAAAAATGGATTTAATATCATCCAACACATCAAGAATCACATTAATACTAAAAATTTTCAAAGAAACTAAAGTATTATTAATATAATTACAATATGACCTTTAGTCTAAGGGCGGAACGGAACGGTTACAACGGTAGTGTCGTGCTTCAGCAAGCAAGGCCTGCAGCGGGCTTCCTTTCGTTCTCACATTTTTTTATATTCCTTTGTGCAAATTATTGTTCACCTCTCGATCTCGTAACTGGTTATTATCAAGTTTAAAAACGTCACAAAAGTAACGGCCGTGGATTTGGATTTTGGGGCTTGTATGAATTGATAGGTCGATTTTAGTCTGTTTAAATTATTAATCGGGTTCACGCTGTATCCCGCACACAGCAGAGTAGGCAGAGGGAACCTAGTGTTAAAACATTGCGTTCCCCACTTTCTGCCGAATTCTGGAGGCATTGCGTGTTGAGTGGGTTAAGTGGCGGGACTTACACCGAACTTTGCCTCGTTAATCTATCTATGTAAGATGAGAATAAATAAGATTTACAGTAAATAAAGCGCAATACTAAACAAAAGTATACAGCTTAACTACTACAAAGAGGTATATTAGTTATGATTATTAATTACTTATACAAAATACATATTATCATATCGCAATAGAACAGTCTCCAACTACAAACGCGACGGTTGTGGGTTCTATACCCAGCCGAGGGAATTTATTTTTGTACTACCGTGCTCTGTTATATATTGATATAATAAATTACAAAACTTTTTAAAGTATTATCTCACGTTTAGGAAAGAAAAGATTTTTTTATTCGTTTCCAAAGTTTTACGGTGTCGACTTTCGCCACTCAACACGCATTGAATTTGGACAGAAAGTGGAGAACGGAGTAACTTAACACTAGATTTCACTCAGCATAACCTGATATTTACTGAAAAAAACTGTGACTCCAACAAAACTTACTGTACCATAAAATAAAAATATATAAACGTCTCCTATTATCGGAATACCTCAGCGTATTCGACAATAATCAACTTTTTGTTCTCTAAGACCACGTTTCAGACGTACATGCATACATACATACATACATTTTTTAGAGCTATCATTATCGTGTTATGCTTGCACAGCCGGTGCCGGTGTCATTGACACGGCTTCCTACTGTTCCCACAGTGCACCGAGAGACTGCATAGTTATAAATGTTTAATAGTTTACCTTTATGTGTACATAGTACGTACTATATTATACAGTTAAAGATAATCTTGTGTGTAACACTGTATTTTATATTGTGATGTAAATAAATCATGCTGTCACGAATGTTATGTTTTTTTTAAATTATAGATAAATATTTTAAAATATATAAGAGAAAAAATATATTCTAGACATCAAGAGCCATGAAACTACAGTTTTGAATATAAATAAAAAAAATCTTCGAGTGGAAATCGAACCCACAACCAGTCCCGTTTACAGTCACACGCTCGTGCCCCTTCGCCACGACTGGCCTCTAAATACATAACATATCAAAAATATAATAGAACTCAATAACAAATAAGTATTATGTTATAATAAATAATAATAATAATATAAAATCGTTTAGTATTTCGAAATCCTACAAGAAAACAATAGAACAGTTTTTCTGTTCACATAATAACCCACATAAGGCAACGAGGTAATATACGAACCTTGTATAAAAGTTTAAGTGTTTTTATAAAAGTTATCATAACAACCAACTAACATAGCCTCGGAATTCTTTATCTCTTTTATATGGTTACATTAATATCAGCTTCACGCTGTATCCCGTATACAGCAGGGTAGGCAGAGGGAACCTATTGTTAAGACACTCCGTTCCCCACTTTCTGCCGAATTCTGGAGGCATTGCGTGTTATGTGGCAGAGCTCAACGCCGCGCTTTGCCTCGACACGAGTGCCAAGAAATAGAAATATAAATTTAAGTAAATATTTCATCTCCTCGAGTGGGGATCGAACACACAACCAGTCGGTTTTACAGTCACATTTCGTGCCGCTGCGCCACGGCTGGCCTTTTATATGGTTTTAGGTCTAAATATAAGATATATAATATGATAATATATTTCTGAAGGCGCATTATTTCATCATGGCGCAGCGCCCATTACCTGTCCTTAAAGACAAAGGTTTTGGGTTTGATTCCCGCGCTGAAAGAAGAGAAAGCACTACGTCCAGTTTTGCCAATCAACCATACAATCGATATTTTTTATTCAAAAATATCACAATGAACATGAGTCGTGAAGAAAGTTTTATTTAGTCTAAAAACATACAGCTTACGTTGGTTCGACCTGGTTTAAATGAGTTCACGATAATTCTCTAAAGGCGTATCGTGGGCGAAGCGATACTATGTTGCTAGTAACATGCCTTTAATAGCTTCAGTAGGCAGAGGGAACATACTGTTAAGGCACTCCGTTACCCACTATCCGCCATATTTTTGACACATTTCGTGTTAAGTTGCGGAACTGAACGCCGTGCTTTGCTTTGGTACCAGAACGAAGAAATAAAATTTAGGAAATGAATTATTATTAACAATAATTCATTCCCCCGAATGGGGATCAAACCCACAACCGTCGCGTCTACAGTCACATCCTTTTAACTATGTGTCACGACAACCGCTATTAAATATTATAGATATACTGTATAAGTATACTGACCTGAGTCACTTTCGATTTCATATGACATGCCTACTTACCTACTAAAATTATATTATGTTTTATGTACGTACAAATTGTAATTCAACTTTAATATAACGGTTCAAGAAAATAAACTTTTAATAACGATCGACATTGTGGCACAGATGGAAAATCTTTCAATGCAAATTGCAAACACAAGCTGTGGGTTTGATTCCCACTCGGTGGAATAAAAAAATAATATTTTTATTACTTTACGTGATTGGGTCTGAGGGGCCATTCAAGTATTACGTAAGCAGTTTTTTTACAATTATTGATGAGCGCTATAACACAAAAAATAGAATACATCGATGTTCTTCAAAGATTTTTTATCATTACAGGCGATAGGGGGTTCACCTAAGGGAGAGCTGTAAACGAACAGGTACACGTTTTTTGCCACATAGCATTGCAGTCAGAACACTGTAGAATGATAATTTTCTCAAGCGGGAATCAAACCCACAACCGCCGCGTCGTACAGTCAGACGCTATGCCGATTTCAAGACGGTTACTGAATATCATCATAATAATGTTAAGGTTTTCAAATATAATTATTTAGTACTTTATAAGAAGAGATAGTATTTTTAAAATATATATAAAATAATACTTTTTACTATAACTAACTAACAATCTATTAAATACCTTTATCATATCTATCTATTGGTTATTTTAGGCAGAAACTTTGAAGTAAGAAAACACAAAGGGTTCTTAAAAATCTTATAAATAAGGGTATTAGGTATATTATACATCGTGACTATACCTACAATATATATTGAGTTACTTTACCCACTCACGTATTTAACTATAGTAATATAGGTATTTTATTATAAGAAAAAGCAAGTAGGTATACCTAGCACACGCTCACCTTATTTTTTTTAAGAAACATCATGAAGAACGCAAAATTTTGCGTTTTTCATTAATATTATATATTTTCTAAATAGCATTGTCTAATATAATGTCAGTTGGTATGTATATTTTTGTTTTTGTTTTCGCTTTAATTAATATATAACTTTTTAAATTTTTCTAGAATTCGGCAGATAGTGGATAGCGGAGTGTCTTAATATTTATATTAGGCTCAAAAAAAATATTACCTTTTAATTTTTATGTGAAAACATGAGAATATTTTTGTCGTTTTTATGATTTCGTCAGTGCGTTCAAACTATTCAGTTTTATATACATAAATAACAATATTAGTAGACACAGATATAGAGGTAGCATAGTATAGTAGAAGATAAGTATATCAACGAGATCGAATTTAACTTGTTACGGCTTGTTGGTACGGCCCGGAAAAGTTTACCTCTCTCCTTTTGTGAGACTATGGTTCGGTCATGTGAACCTCGAAGTGTTTGTTATTTATCTGATTATACAATATGCCGTACATTCCAAACAGATGGAAATTTATTGATTACCATCTGATTTTTAGGATCTTTAGGGATTTTTCTATTTGGGTTGGTACATTTTCTTACAATAGGTACATACTAATGTTAGAAACAGTTAAACAACTAAGTAGGTAGTGAGTGGGAACCTAGTGCTTAGAAATCCTACTCCCCACTTTCTAACAATTTTTGAGATATATAGTTGCGGAAATTAACGTCGCGCTTTGAGACTCTCAGAGTCTCTCTCTAAGAGAGAATAAAACGATAGAGATATCGAAGAGAGGCTTTATCCTCTCTTCGATATATCTCTAGCGATCGTAAAGGATAAAAATCCAGTTTTAAGGTAAATCAAAGCACTTTTTATTTATCTTACATTTGTAACATTTCAAGTTTTAAGCTTATTACAAAATGTTAACATATACATATTTTTTTTATATCAAACAAATAATCTATAAATACGAAATGATGATGTAAATAAGGAAAAAATGGTTTTTGACGCTGCGTGACTTTAATCCGGATCTCTTTGTTGAAGGACTTTGGTCCAATGTTATATTTTAAAACAGGTAAACGTACAAATGTACAAAAAATTTTGTAAAAATCTGACTTTTCACAATAGCCTATAATTTTCTTCTTGTCTTCAGTAAAAAATTCAAAGTGTCAGAATTTAAAACAAACTTAACTTAACTTCACTCTTTATCCCTAGCGGGGTAGTCAGAGAGGACGGAGGGCCACACGCTTATTAAGAAAACTTATAAAAATTACAGAGTTTATTATTATTGATTGGTTAGAGCTTGGATGGTTTCCAAAGAGGCGCGGGTTCAAATCCCGCTACGTTTAATTTTTTTTGCGTTTTCCTAATAAGTATTTTTCTTTATTAAGTGTGGAATAACACTTTAAAAATGTTAAAAAAATAAAAAAATAAAGCAAATAAAGATGTGATTCTATACTTTTCTCAATTATAAATTCTACAAGAATTATTTATAAAATTCAATGTAAATCTTCACTGCGCAACTACTTTACTAATATATCACGGTGTATCTAGAAAACACGAAGAAGAAATTATAAAGTTTAAATTGGATTAAATTGGCGTATTGATTTGAGATGCAGTTTTTGTACCACATACATATGTCACGGACCTCGCTCATTAGGTTTTGCAATGACAACTAATTAATTCGACAAGACTTATAAAATACCAATAAATTCGTATTTACGATCTGTCGTTTAGATTTGTAAGATACGGCCGACATGCTGGTGGGTTGGACATCTTGATAAACTATATTTATATGGAGATATTCACTTTGTGTATTTTATATATTAAAGAATGTGAGAAAAATATATATATATATATATATATATATATATATATATATATATATATATATATATATATAATTATATGTATCATAATATATGGTAGCCTATTTTTGGTTAAGAAATAAGTATTGAGTGTTATATATTTTGTTTTTCAGCTTCAAGCTGTATGCCGCACACGACAGGGTAGGTAAAAGAAATCTAGTGTTATGACACTCCGTTCCCTACTTTCCGCCGAATTCCGAACACATTGCGCTTACAGTGGCGGGATCCAACGCTGCGTTTTGCCTCCACACCAGAGCACAGAAATGTATAAACACAATGAGTAATATGTAAATCAAACAGCAATCGTATTCACAACATTTGGTCCATTCGTAATTTTATACCTTATTACATTACAGAATATAAATAAATCCATATCTCAATCCATACAAAACATACAAAGTCGTAAGCACTATGTCCTATATTAAGTCAAGCGTAAAATCTCGTTTTTATCGCTAAATCCTACGCGATGCCGTCACTTTTCCAGATCTCCATTACATTATTAGTACTTAAGTTCCTTATACGAGAAGCTCACAATCACACAAAAAATTGGCTTTGCAAATTGCGTCATACTATTTATGGTCATGGTGTGACCTAGATATGGCTTTGTTGCTTTATTTAAACTCAAAATTCGTGAATACAGATGGTAAAATGTGATTTTAGTAACTTATTTCAATACAAGTAAAAACATATATATTTTGTAAGCTATTACAAATAGATTATATATTTTTTTTCCAACAAAATAAGCAAATTTTGGGAACCCAATGATAAGAAATATTAAGACACTTTCATTTCCCATATTGAGGTGGGGGAGGGGAGTTAATGCTGCGCTTTACCTCATTACCAAAGCGAGGAAATTAAAATATTTAATTTTTCACTCCTCCAAAAGGAAATCGAATCCACAACCGTTTATGGTCGCACGCTTGTGACCTTGCACCACAACGACCTCCCCCAGATTGATGTTTCATTTTAGTTCTCTACTTTGATATTAATGACGGATAGATGATAATTTTTTGTACTAAAATCAGATTAACTTTACCAATTTAATTTAAATTAAATAGCTGTTAATATAATATTATCAATTTATAAGGAAATATATCATACTATATCATAAAAATTAATATTTATGATAAATACATTACATACATACATATATTACAACTCTTGTCTCTAGTCTTAAGAAATGTATATTTTGTGCTTAGTTTATGCTGGTGATGTATAGCGTCAATT
>DWMY01001947.1:0-13009 GCA_018249775.1 Heliconius hecalesia formosus
GAAAAATAAAAAAATATTTGTAAAAACAAAATCCCCGACTGCATAAAACTAAAAAAGAAAATAAACAAGCCCAATAGTGTATTAGGATTAACAGTCGGGATCTATAAGTAATTCTTCAATCAATAAAACCTTTACCAGGAACCCCGCATAACTTAAAGAGGTCCCGACTGTTAATCCTAATACACTATTGGGCTTGTTTATTTTCTTTTTTAGTTTTATGCAGTCGGGGATTTTGTTTTTACAAATATTTTTTTTTTTCAATAAAAAATAAGACTGTTTGCTGGCCAATAAGACTTGGAAATCTTTAAAAATCGCGTCGACGTCGACGTCTTCGGTCGCTTGTTAATTTAAGACGAACTTGATTACTTATCTTTAGGTGACCCAAATGTTCATTTGCTTTAATTTTCTATACAAAAAAACTAACGCCTTGCTTTGACTTTACGTGTGATAAGCAAAGAAATGTAACAGAATCGAAAACCTTTCATCTTTACAATTGAAAACCACTCAAAAACCAAGATCGCGGAAGAATCGCGGAAAAGATAAAAAAAATATTTAAATTGATTTAAAAAGGTGTAATAAAAATTATATATATGTAAAAAATATATATATTTCTTTATGAAATGAAAATTATATTTTTATTATATATTTAAACGTTTATCAGATTTATGTTAAATTAACAAAACAAAAAACAAACAAAATACCAAGACTTAAAAATAATTTTATTTTAAATTAAAATAAACATATTTTTAAGTCTTGAGTTTTTTTTAAATTGTAATATTTAATATTAGCATTTACTAACCTTAATTAACTTATAATGACAAAGAATTTCAGATGCATATAACCTAATATAATTAATGTTGCCAGGCTCGCCCACTGAGGATTCCGTACAAAAATTAGAGGTCTCGATTTTTTTCTGAAATTTTGGCTTAGCTTAGCCAGAGCCATTTTCATTTAGCGGCTTTAATACCAAATTTTATGTCCTTAAAAGACTATAATTTTTTAGGATTTAAACAAAAATGTAAAGTTTTCAGATTCTTTTCTAAACTAGTATCTGTGTATGTTAGGTGCCAAATTTCATTATTCTAGGCTAACAAAAAGTATAGGGTACTTTTAATTAATATAGTTTCGAAATACGCGTTTTTTGCTATTTAAGGCAATTATTTTTTAACATTTTACTTCAAAGGTATAGTTTCAGATTTTTTTGAACCTGAAGTAGTACTACCTGTAGATGCTAGCTGCCAAATTTCATAATTCTAGGTCAACCGAAGTAAACTATGAAATTTAATTCCCTTTGTGTCGAAACACGCAGTTTTTGCGATATAAACTGAGTATCTGATTAGAGATTTGAGTATTTGGTTCGAATTTCAACTCAATATCTCCGAGCGTTCTTGAGATAAAGGGTCTTGATAGATAAACAGACAGACAAACAGACAGAAAGATAACACAGTGATCTTATAAGATTTTTCCTTGAAAAGTAGGGACCTCTAAAAATGTTCATTGATAAGGTTATAAATATTTTATGATTTTACAATAATTGTAAAATCATCAAATATTTATAATCGGCGGATATTAAGTAATAATCACTATCCACGCTTATGAATGAATATAAGCTTTATTTATTTTCATGATCAATTAAAATTAAGTTTACTAATAAATAAAAAATCTTTGAACCAGTGTAAGTCTATTTTGATGATATCGCCTTGTGTAAGTTTTTCTATTTTTTTATTAGAGGACGGTGTACTGCTTCGTTCGTTTGAACTATATAATTATATATTTAATCGTCCACAACTGACGTGGTATTCTAATAGACTCCGATCTAATAGAAATTATCCCTAATCTTCAAATCCCGGCTTATTATCCCTAATTTTCAAATTTAAGTACCTATCGCTTTCATTAACTTACTGTATTGAGCTTAGGCGTCGGATAGTACGTGGCAAGTGGTCGCAGAGAGCCCACGAGTGCATAGAGATAGAAAAGGGTAGTAGTCTAATAGAGTCTACTAGACTACTACCCCAGTAAAAAAAAGGTGATATTTTCATAGTGTATTTATTTTAGATAATGTGTGTTTTTGTATTGTTTCGAGTTATTTCAGTATTTGATTTTATTTGCATAACTTATATTTAAACTAATATTAAAAATAAAATACATTTCTATATTTGGTTGTAAAGAATAGAAAAAACCTAATAAATACTTTTTCTTGTCAACATATTCGAATAAATGAAAATGATACAGGAAACTTCCTCATAATTGCAGACTATAATTATACGCTGTTGTAGCGCAGAAACACAAAAGTGTGTCTGTAACGCGACGGTTATGAGTTCTATCTGCACTCTAGGGAGTGAATTATTATTTCTTAATATTTTCATTTCTTCGCTCTTTCACCAAAGCAGAAGACCGGCGTTGAGTTCCGCCACTCAACCTGCAATGCCTCAAAAAAATCGGTGAAAACTAGAGAAAGGAGCATCTTATGACTAGGTACCTGTTTATCCGGTTCTGCTTATCCTGCTGTATGCGGGATATAACGTGAAGTTGAAAAATAAATCATACAGAAGATGGAGTCAATATGGTGAATTAGGAATATTCTATTTATTGTTGCAGCCGTAAAACTAGTCGGTGGTTTCAAAAAATGCTGGACATGACAGGCTAAAGCTAGTCTTGTATTATATAAAAGTTACCCTGACAGTAATGACATATTAAAGTGAGAGAAAGAATAAAAAACATTTTTTTTATTCAATAAATGAACAGATTTAGTACTGAATGATATGAAAAACAGAAAAAAGATGAATGTACAATGAAAGAAGGTCAAATGAGGCTTACCTATAACTATCATGAGGCAGATCAAGGCAAGGCAAGGCTATCCTCCTTTCACCACCAGTAATTGAGTGTATTCAGACAAATGACAAAGAAGTATATTCTATTTGTCCAACAAAATTAAAAAAAATGAGACTAAATAGTGTTTCTATGAACAACTTCAAAAGCAATTTTTCTTTCATAATTATCAAACAAAGATGTAATTTTGAGATTGTCTAATTTTGTATTCAATCATTGAATTTCTTTCATATATCCCTAAACTGATGAAGTAATAGTAAATTTTCCAAATGTTTAATGTTAAATATAAATAAAATTGATTTTCACGTTTTTTTAAATCATTAAAGTTAAAGAATAGGATCATAGAATGATTTTTGTATACCAATAAACACTTGTCAATAAACACTTTTTAATTTTGAGGTGGGCAATTTTGGGGTGGGCACGGCCCACTCGTCCTCCCGCTCCCTTCTTATACCCATGCTTTTGCCATAAACTGAAATTGAACAGTTGGCAGACGGTGACTCATCTTCCAGTAAATGGGCGTGGTCGTTTAAGGATATAGAAAGGTTGGCACCGGTTTCACCATCACAGGAGCTCGTGAACGTGATAACCTGCTATTACGCAGATTGAGTACTTTTACTCTTTGGAGCATATAGCGCGCTTCTTGCACTCTACTCTGCCTCTGTTAATAAAGACAAGCCAGAGGCGGGGGATAGATTACAATTTCCCTCCTGACTTGGGTCCGTGGGGTCGCTACTCCCCAACAGCTCACTACAAGCTGCTTATTATCAATAAATATACACCGTTAAGGTCAGTGTGGTGTGGCACAAGGAGAAGTGGCATTTCGTCTCACTGTAAACGTGACTACTGTGGGTTTTAAAGCTGGAAGGAAAGTGAGAAATGGATTGCGTTTATACTTGATCTACTTCTGCCTACCCTGCTATTTGCGGGATATAGCGTGAAACTACTAAAAATACCATCATGTCTCATTATAATTGATTAGGTATATTTCGGGCTCTTCTAGCAAGTAATGGAAATCATTAAACTGACATTCAATTTGTGCGAACCAGAAATTAATAGAAATAAAAAAAGGAAATAAAAGTTTGATAAACTTTGTTTCTTTTGTTTGTTCACATATAGTCTCAACCCCAAACGAATAGACTGTAAAAGAAATAATGAAATGCTGGACATTGACATTTTCAATTAACATTTTCCACAAAAAAACGAAAAAGGGGAACACGTGATGAAAAAACATAACAATGCAGTTAAATTATAAGAAAAAATAAATAAAATAAAATGTGTCCTCATCAAAGAAGTGAAGTATGGTGGGCAAAGTCTACGCAAACAAACAAGTGCCGGAAGTCAACACCGTTCTTTGCCTCGTTACCATGGCAAGGAAATGAAAAAAATCAAATATTTTATTTCTTCGGGCGTTGTGCGCTTCAGCTCCTGCACCACGACTGGTCTCAATAAATATACAACAGTCACATTTAAAAAATATATCAAAATATTTAAAATTTTAATTTTGACTATATGTATAGTATGTAGTATAAAGTATAAAGATAGTTTAACGTATCGCTGTCTAGTATTGCTTACTTACACTTAATCAGTCTGGCGACTGGTTGGTTAGTATCCAAGTTATATACTAGATGTCGCGCATGAAATTTTTATAATATATTTGACCCGCTTGAAATAAACAATTATTTCTTTATAAATCTGAATTACTTTTTTAGCACCACGCTTTATTCCGCACACATATTTTAGGCAGAGGAAATCTAGTGTTAAGACACTCCGTTCCCCATTTTCAGCCGAATTCTGGTGACATCGATTGTTGTGCGGCCGAAGTTAACGGTACACTTTAGCCTCGACACAAGAACCAAGAAAATGGAAATTTTAAATATTTCATTTCCTTGAGTGGGAATCAAACCCTCAACTTGTCGCGTTCACAGGCCACACTTTGTGCCCTTGCAACACGACTGACCTCAAATGATTATTTTAAAGGCGTATATTGGAAACCTAAAGTATTCAATAACACAATTATTTTATAGCAATTTAATACAAACAAAATACTTTATATTGATATAACCTTTTTTATTTATTAATCGATTTTAAGTTATATCAATATAAAGTATTTCAGTTACAACTTTATTATATAACATATACATTACTGCGAGAATATTTTGTCCTTAAAAATAAAAACACAACTTCGCAACACGTTTTTACACGCAACTTCGCCTGCATTGACTTATACGATATTAACTCTTATAAATTTACATCGCGCAATGGTCATAGCGTAATATAAAACAGCCTATAGCCTCCTCCAGTAAATAAATTATCTAACACAAAAATATTTTTTCAATTCGGACAAATAGTTCCTGAGATTAATAATACTTCGTCTGTTTACAATAAAATGTATAAGCATAAACAATAAATAAATAAGTAAATTTGATATTTTAAATATCTTTAATTCCTTGGCCTGATAAAACAAATATGGCATTCAGTTCGGTCCCTGTATATGAGGCGTCGTCGCGCAGTGGTACATTGTGTGGACAGTAAGCGAGACAGTTGTGGGATCAATTCTCATATGAGAAAATGAATCACTTGATATTTTCTGATATTAAGACAAAAGACGGCGTTAAATCCCGCCACTTAACATAAATTTCGACGGAAAGTGGTGAGCGGAGAGTGCTAGAACTAGGTTCCCTACGTCGACACTCTTATAATACGTAACATCTTTTTACAAGCAAAAGAATGGAAAAAGGGCAATCTTGCACTAGATTCCCTCAGCCATCTTACAAAATCTCGAAGACACGTAGATATAAGCATACGCAAATATATTTTAACAAAGAAGACTGGATGAATACCTAATTCAAATTGTAATGTTATACAATTTGTAACTCTAAATACAATGCTCATTTATATATTTTGTATGTACGTTATTACGGAACCAGGCTGCCTTTTCTCATACAACTAATGTATGGAAATAGATTATGTTATTTACGTTTTCATATGTTTCATTTGAACTCACATTTTAATTGAATACTGTAATTTATATGTATTTTTGGAGAAGAATTATAGACAAATGCAAGACAATGACTAAATTCTCTAATTTATGTTATTTTTAAGCTAATATAAAGGTAAAGTAAAATAACTCGTAATCTTTATTTTACGGGCCAGTACACGGAGATCCTAGTGATTGGATATTATATGGTTTTTAGGGTTTCATACCTCAAAAGCAAAAAACGGAATCCTTATAGAATTACTTTGTTGTCGGTATGTCTCGACCAGTTATCTCGTGATCACTTATTAAGATGATTCTAATATCAAATATTTAGGTCTACGTACCCTTAGTGTGCGTAGCAGTGTAGGCAGAGGGAGACTAGTGTTAAGACACTCCACTTGCCACTGTCTGCCGAATTCTAGCGGCATTGCATGTTGAGTAGCGGAATTCAACGCCACGTTTTACTTCGAAACCAGAGCGAAGAAATAAAAATATAAAATATTTAATTTATTCTAGTTGGATTCAAACCCACAACACGTCGCATTTACAGTCTCGCGCTTGTTCCCTTGCATCACGACTCACCTCTTCATTATATATTAAATATCACAATATAACTTTGGACGTATTATGTAATAAAAAACTCTCAATGGCACCCAAAGACATCAAATTACAGAAGTGGAAATCGAAACCCCAATCGTGGCGTTCACAGTCCGACACTGAATCTAATGTTAGTAGGCGTTAATCGACGTTGTTAACAGAAATATTTTAGAATATAGACGGAATAAAAAATGTCTAAAATATACATTTACCCATACACCCCTTGTAAGCGAGTGGGCAGAGAGAATCAAGTCTCAAGACATTTTGTTCTTAACTTTCCACTCGAATTCAAGATAAGATAAGATAAGATAAAGACATATTTGAAGAAATAAAACTATTTAATTCCTCGAGTAGGAATCGAACCGACAGCCACCTGAGCCACCTGAGCTATCACGATTATACTTAACAGTCAATCTAGTCTACGTCTAAGTCTACTCCTTGATGGCCTCTATATATAAATTATATTATACATACAACTATAGGTGTTAAAGTAGAGTTTAATCAAAATATTCGAGTACGTTTCAAAGACGTCACAGCATTGGGCTAACATTCAATTTGCATTACAATGAGCCGATCAAAGGGTAATTAAAATAAACACATCAATTCATTTAAATATATACATTTTAAATTGTAATAGCAACAGTTGGAGGTTAATGTTTTTTTGTTTTTGCATTTTTTTTTTTTGGGATAAAGAAAAAAATATTAAAATAGGATCTGAATTAAAAGTATCTTTGATGATTTAGTATGAGAATTGACAAAATATATAAAAACATACTTATTTAGAAAACGTATAACAATTTGAACGAAGCGGGACTTGAACCCGCGCCTCCTTCTTTATTTCCTCGATGAGAACTTATAACTTAGTGGTCAGAGCGCCTGGTCCGATTCCAGAATATATATATATATATATATATATATATATATATATATATTATATATATATATATATATATATATTATATATATATATATATATATATATATATATATATATATATATATATATATATATATATATATATATATAAAAACCACAGTTGTGCCCTGGAACTATAATTTAGTGCACATAACCACTTCGTGTTGAAATCTGAACAAGTCATACGACACAATAATCTTATTCTACTTTATCGATTATACGCGGTTAAACGGGTTCAAAGATAAACGCATAGTGATATAGAGGAATGTTGTCTAATAAAGAATGTCCATAGTCATACTTCCTTTTATTAACTTACTTCCCTTCTTTTGTGTATTTGTTCCTGGAGGAGTACCATCAACCAGAAGACGATTAATTGCAGGACGATTATTTTTTCGTTCTGGTAACGAGGCAAAGCGCGGCGTTGAGTTCCGCCACTTAACGCGCCTAAAATAAACGTGTGAACCGAAACTGTCTTAATGGGAACGGAATCTTAACACTAAGATCCTAGTTTCCTTGTACCTACACTGCTATGTGCAAGATAATGTGTGAAAAAAAAAACAAAATAAAAAATATATAAAAATTAAAATTTATATAATTTCAATTCATTATTATTTGCCTTAATAAATAACGATTTAAAAAAAATTGTAAGATTTAATAATGTTATATAGGTACCTAAACGTGCGTTCGTTATTCATAACTTCAAACTTCAAGAAATTTACGGTTGGCCGATGTCGATGATTAAAAATGAAAACTCGATGCATCCATGTGTGGCCGCTCGGAAAAGGTCGTTAGATATCACGTTAAGTTTTCATTGATATATAGAAAATAATATTCTATCATCAGCTTCACGCTGTATCCCGCACACAGCAGGGTAGGAAATGGGAACCTAGTGTTAAGACACTCCGTTCCCCACTTTCCGCCGAGTTCTGGAAGCATTACGTGTTATATGGTATGGTATATTGCAATGAAAATATAAATGTAAATAATGATTTCATTTCCTCGAGTGGGCATCGAACCCACAACCAGTCTATTTTACAGTCACACTTTGTGCCCCTGCGCCACGACTGGTCTCAATAATATTATATAAAGTTTATTTATACAAAAACATATAATTTATATAATATGGGAGAGTAAATTGATTTAAAAATAGTAAAATGGTTCATATATTGAAAACTGCTGATCCATAACTGTTGAAAGCATTAAAAAGCCACTAAGAATTTCTTCTATTTATCTTTAGTGATGGGAATGCGAAGTTTATTATTTATATTATTATTGATAAAGAAAAAAATATTATTGAGAAAATAAAATACAAGAAAAGTTAATCTATATTTATGTATTAATAAAAATAAATGAATTTTGTGATACTTATTTAGAAAACGTATAAAAATTTGAACGCAGCGGGACTCGAAACCGCGCCTCCTGGAAACCGACCAGGACCAGGAGGTGCGGGTTCGAGTCCCGCTGCGTTCAAAATTTTTTATAAAATTTTTATACGTTTTCTAAATAAGTATTTTTCGTTCCTAAGTGTGGAATAACACTTTAAAAATGTTTAAAAAGAATTTTGTGATATTGTTTGTTATATTCTGTGCTTTCCTTATGACATTTTGAATATATGAGTTGTGGCAATATCAGTTTTATAAATAAAATATGATTACTGTTTTGATTATCAATATATCATTTATAAAAGTGGGCTTAATTTTTTTTTATTAAACAAAAATATATATATCAGGTTTAAGCTGTATCCCGCATACAGAGGGATATTCATTTGTGCCGTGTGATCCCGGCCTAGAATAGGATCATCCTGGTACTGGTGGTGTCGTAAGAGGCGACTAAAGTACGTGTGGTAGAGTCACGTCGCCAGAAATGGCAACACGCATGGGCAGACTCGACCGGATCATTACCACCCCCGGCATTTAAAACCGGCGTGAAGTAGTGGCTTTATGCCACTGCGTTTCGCATCAGGTAATGCCGGGCTCCGGTGCTCAACCCACCTTACAGGCAGGCAACGCTCCTGTAGCTGCTCTGGTGTTGCACGGGGTCGTGGGCGGCGGTAGTCGCTTACCATCAGGTGACCCGCACGCTCGTTTGCCTTGTCTTTTCCATAAAAAAAAGGGTACCTTTTGTTAAGACTCCGTTCCTCATTTTCCACCGATTTTTGGAGGCATTGAGTATTGAGTGGCGGAACTTAATGCCTTTGCCTGGACACCGGAGCAAAGATGTCGAAATATAAATTTAAATAAAAATTTCAATTCCTCGAGTAGGGATCGAACCTACAACCAGTGGATTTTACAGTCACACTTTGTGCCCCTGTGCCACGACTGGCCACGTGCTTGTTTTATTTATAGTCAAAATAACAATATTTATTTCAAAATGGTATGAGGTGGTGAAACTAACCGCGTACAACGCACAATTCCCATGACATTTTCTTTCTCTTACCAATATTCTTTGAAGACACGTCTCAGGCAAAAGTCAGCTAAATTTGTATCTTTTACAGGTAAAGAGCCAAAGAAGCCAAAATATAGAAAATAGTAAAAACAAAAAAAAGATCAGTAATAATGTCATATATTATTGTTTGGAATTGAATTTATAAGAAATATATAAAAAGCATATCACTGTGGATTAGTTAAGATTGTGCATATTTATGGGGGCCGACTAACACATTTAAAAATGTTCTCTTTATGATCGAAGATTTATTTTTTAATTTGTAAGGGGTTCAATTAATTTAGAATGGCAAATAGAATTTGCCATGCCATCTTGATTCTAGACTACCTAGTTCTACCTAAGAATGTGACATTGTTTCGCGAAGAATTATAAAAAAATTACATTGGTCATAATTTTTTTGTACCCCGCACACCGCGTACCGTAGGGTACGCACAGGGAACCTAGTGTTAAAACAGTTCCCAACTTACTGCCGAATTTTGAATGAGTATGTAATTGAAAAATGAGTATCAAAAATAACTAAGAAATATGTTATCGATCATACCGAACTTTCTCACTGTCTAATACTTCTTAAACTTTCGAAAGAAATATTATTACGCGATATTTACTAAGTGCAAAGTTTCGTTTGAGCTAAGTAACAAAAACATCTGCCATATATATATGTATCAAGATAAATTATGTGGCAAGTTTCGTTTTAAGTTTTCTAAATATATTATTTTGTTTTTAAAAGTATTCTTGTTTTTCACTAAGATTATGTTAAGAAATGTGGATTATTCCAATACGTTTATTTTAAAACATATACAGCTACTTTAAATTAAATATATATATTTTTCATTTCCTCGCTCAGGTAAAGAGGCAAAGTGCGGCGTTGAGTTCTGTCACTCATCACGCCTGTGCCTCTAGAATTCGATGGAAATTGGGAAGCCTTAATATTAGTTTCCCCAGGTACCTTCTACTCTGCGATGTGCGGGATACAGCTTGAAACTAAAAAAAAACTACTTTAAAAAGCTTCTTGATAAGTTATAGGTTAGTAGGCATTATAAACGATGGTATGCATTTTGGTAAATTATAGGCATTATAGACAATAATATAACACTAATCTATATTGATCTACATATATCTGTTCGTTTAATGCCTTTCCTGGATAAGTCGTCCAAATCTATACGTAATTTTGCCTAAGGATTGTGGAAGGTAAGATAGGTATACTTTTTTTACTTGTATAAAATGTTTTATATAGAAGAAACACTTAAAGTTTAGAAAATAAGTAAATCAGTTTAATTTTATTATAATAAAATGTTTGAGGCCGTCGTGGCGTAACGGCATAAGCGTGTGATTGTAAACGAGATGGTATTGGATTCGATTGCCAATCGGGGAAATAAATAATTTTATATCCTATTCAAGGCAGTGCGTTGAATTTCGTCACTTTTCAAACAATGTCTCGAGAATTCAGCAGAAAGTGGGGAACGACACTACGTCCCATTTACCTACTCTGCTTTACTGAAGCTAAAAAAATAAAAACAAAAGAAAAAGTATACTATAAATCAGCAATATATTACCGTTTATAAAGATTTGTAATGAACTTTAAACTGATTCATAAATAATGTAAAAAGTGATGTTCACAAAATGTTCTTTTCGGAGCTTTTACTGTATATATAGACCACAATATTTCTTTGTTTCATTTATTTGTGCAAAAATTTTGCTAACTAAAGTGTAACCGCAAGGAGAAGCAGTAATTTTAGCTGGAGGTGTCTCAAAGGACTCACATGTTACGCTTTTAGAGGTAAATCGTGAATGTTGGTTTTATATAAATTTATACTTACTCATTTTTTTTAAATAAAACCTCTTTTAAATATTATACAAAAAAATAGCTTTACGCTGTATGCGCACAGTATGGTAGGCATAGGGAACCTAGTGTTAAGACACTCCGTTCACCATACGAAATGTAATAATGAAAAATTTTAATAGTCGCTTTCTGTTAATATTATAAAAAAATTGCTTCTCGCTATATCGTGCAGACAGCAGGGTAGGCAGAGGGAACCCAGTATTAAGACACTCTCGAGGGAATGCCTCGAGTGGGGATCCAACCCATGACTTTAAAATAAATATTATATTGAGTGGTTATTCTCATTTCAATAATATAATATACATATACTCGTATTATAGAGTGGCGTAACTCAACGCTGTACTTCATATCACCAGGGCATAGAATATAAATAGTATACTCCAATCTTTATGGTGCAACTGTTTGATTTCATATATTTAATTCATGATTCCATTTATAACTATATTTTACAAATATTTTTGAAAAATAACAAGACAGTTTAAAAAAAAAAAGGTTTAAAAATAACAATTTTAAATTTCAAATTTTATAGAAGTTAAAAAGAATTTTATGACGATTTTAACAGACTTATATATGAAATAACAAATGACAATGCTATTCTAAAATATGGTTTAACTTTCCAAGTCAACCAAAGCGAATTTGTGGGTACTCTGCGGTGTATAGCTTTTGTATACATATTCGCTAAACTTTGAGTGAACTTTCAAAACTTATGCTGTTTTTGAGTATTCACCTTTTCAACTTATATTTTATTTTCCTTTATATTCGAGTAGTTTTTAAAGTATAACGTACATTTTCACTGGCGCTGGCTTAAATTTCTTTCAAATTTAGTAGAAAGACTTTCTTTGCATTGTTTTCTTTAAAATATAAAGAAAAGGCTATTAAGTTTTCCATCTCACCACATTTTGTTTAATACAATTTTAATTGTATATGTTTACAATATACCTATACACGATTAATTAAGTCAGATTTGAACCCACTGCTATCACGTTCAAGAAACGCATTCTAATCACATCACGCGTCTTATTTCTTCTTCCACTAACACGTTTTTCTTCAATAAAAATGTATATTTCTTAAAATGTAATATTTTATTAATGTAATATTTGTACTACAATCCTAATAGTTTTACCTTCACGCTGAATCTAGAACATAGCAGAGTAAGCAGAGAGAACCTGGGAACTTAGTGCTGAGACACTCCTTCCCCGTTAAGACAGCTTTCCCCACTGTCCGCCGAATTCTGGGCACATTGCTGGTTAAGTGGCCAAACTCAACGACGCAGTATGCCTCGCTACGAGAGCGAGGAAATGAAAATATTAAATATTTAATTTCCTCGAACGGGAATCGAACCTAACCTGTCGCGTTAACAGTCGCACGCTTGTGCCCCTGCCGGAAAAGATGATTCCTAATATAT
>DWMY01001948.1:0-13003 GCA_018249775.1 Heliconius hecalesia formosus
GTATCGTTAGATTTGTATTAGCAGCCCAAGTGTTCTTAGACAGGTGACGTTAAAAAAAAACAATCATGGCAGTTGTGGGATCCCATTGGACTTAGTGAAAAAAAAATCGTTTCGAATACCACAATATGGCTATCAAATTCAAGAGTTTCGTACGAGGATGTCAAAAAGGTATATCATGATTATCATTACTTTAATAAATCCTAACAAAAAAGTGAAAAATAAAAAAAGTATTTGTAAAAACAAAAACCCCGACTGCATAAAACTAAACAGAAAATAAACAAGTCCAATAGTTTATTAGGATTAACAGTCGGGACCTATAAGTAATTCTTCAATCAACAAAATCTTTACCAGGAACCCTTCGTAATTTAAAGAGGTCCCGACTGTTAATCCTAATAAACTTTTGGGCTTGTTTATTTTCTTTTTTGTTTTATGCAGTCGGGGTTTTTGTTTTTACAAATATATTTTTTTTAAATACTTATTACTCATTTAAATTATCATTTTATAACGACTAAATTATCTAATAAAATAAATGTTTACAAATATCTACCTATTAGACGGTATGAATTACATCATGTTTCCTCGAATGAAGGGTATTGCGGATATTTAAAATATAAAATTACATTTCATACACAACTATATTTCATTGAAAGTATCAAAAAAAATTATATAGTTTAATTACGAATATTTTTGAAAAGAAATTAGCTAAAAATACATCAATCTACACGTTGCAAATATTCGACGTTGAAAATATTATTATTTTTTTTATAGTTTTCTAGAAAAAAATTTTATGGAAAAGACAAGACAAACGAGCGTTCGGGCCCCGTGCAACACCAGAGGAGCTACAAGTGCGTTGCCAGCCTTTCCTAAGTATGGAAAAACACTTTAAAAATTGTAATATTTAAGATTATTTACAATTTGGGTGGTGGAAATTTGTAAAAATCTCAATATTCAGATGCTAACAACAAAAATATTACTGCTACATTAAAATTTTTATGTTTTGTAAAAAGTATCAAGAGCTAGTCGTCACCCGCCATAGTAATTAGTATTAGTTCTGCGCATAAAATATAAGTGCCTGTAAAAAACTACGAAACTGGGACTACATGCAAACTAAAAATATATTAATAAGATAATTTTAATTAAAATAATGTAAGCTGTACGGGTGTGCAGGCTGCACTTATTTATTCCCATAAAAACAGTTTATTAACATTCCAGACAATCATGAATTACCTACGGTACCTCCTTTAAAATTAATGTACTATATGTGAGTTCAGCTAATCATGATTCCGAAATAACTATGATTAATCTAAGGTAGTTAACTTTAAGTTTGTATTTTTTTATTAACTTATATTGTAAAGTGTCCGCGGGGTCTATGTTGAGTTTTTTATTTGCACATGTTTAATAGTTTTCCTCATAATGGACTACATCAATCTCATATTATACGTCTTTTAACCCCTACGTGCCATTTATTTGTTGTTTACAAAACTTTGGTCGCCAAAATTCGACAAATCTCAATTCAATCCATAGTCTTAAGATTGGCATATACCAAATACAATGAAACCGCTGGTTAATATCGACGGTTAATGGGCATATCAAGGGAACAAGGATTTTGTACCTACCATATAAAGAGGATTTCATTAATACAGTTTTTTTTAATTAGACAGGTTTAAATTTAAAGTTTTTATCTTATTTACAGAGACTCCCGGTCACATATCAATTTCTTTATAAATAAACGTGTCAAAACCTGTTCCAACACCCAGCCCGACCGATAGCTGCAAGACTAGGATCGAGTCCCGAAGGTGGGAGTCCTTGCCGCCGACAACATCACCATCCTCTCAACCAGTAAAAAAGTACGTGGCTGTTTGAAAGGATGTCGTCGGCGGCACTAATAATTTATCTGGGACAGAATATTTTCTCCTATCCATATAGAGCTGCTAACGGCGTCAGCAGAGCTAACCTCAATCTCCAAAAAAAATCAAGCCTGTTCCAACCTCATAAACATAAGCGGCGAAAGGCGTGGGCGAAGTTGGCGGCCGCCTACGGCCTCGCACCCTGGAGGTGTATCTAACACTCAAACGATGACGACGACGAAACTGAACGTTCATAAAACTTTAAATTGTAACAAAAGAAGAGAAAGCTGAAGTGTGATTTATTTTTAATCAGCCTATCGCCGTCCACTGCTGAACGTAGGCCCCCCCTTATCGAGCGCCAACCATCCCGGTCTTAGGCTTCTCGCATCCATCCGATGCCAGCCACCTTCTTTAAATTGTCTGTCCATCGTGCTGCAGGGCGTCCTACACTACGCCTCCATTTCACGCTGAGCGACCTTGAACTGGTGGACCAGCCCTACAATGAGTGTCCACGTATTCTTCTTTGCACTTCCTTTTTAAAGTTGTGCCGGCCAAGTTGGATGGTTTGGCCAACGTATACATATTCTTGCACAACCTCAAGTGTAGCGCCACTTACGACCACGGGTCTCGGGGGCACATGACTGTTAAACATAACTTTCGTTTTGTCAAAATTCATCCCGAGACCCACGCGTCTAGAAGGATCGCCCAGACCATTAAGCATCTCCTCTAAATCATGCAGTTTCCGCCATGATGACTGTGTCGTCGGCAAATCGTAAATGTGATAAGTACTAGCCATTTATATTTATCCAAGGCTGTAAACAATTTCGGAGAAATTATATCTCCCTCACTTACTCCGCGATGCAATTGGATTGGTCGTGCTTGGTTTTGTATTTGGACGTTCATGGTTGCGGCTTTGTACAGACACTTAATCACATCGACTTCTTGTACTCCCACTTTGGCATTAAAATCACCCATAACAACCGTGTAGTAGACTTGACTTTTGATGTAAGTGACCTCTGTCAAGTGTTGTCGTCTCCTCCACCTGTCTTCGGATTTCCGATATACCCACTATCTGCCAGTTGATAGACTTAGCTTTATTTCAAGTTCTACCAGGTGTTTGTTCAGCCGCAAGGAGCGTCCGTTAAAAGTTGCTAGATACAGTCGTCGTTTGGGGTACCCTGAGGTAACCCAACGGGTTTTCTTACCCTCCTTTGCACCGTTACCATGGCCAGGAATAGTGCGAATAAAGGGAGTGGGGGCCTCATTTTGTGGTAGTCGCTCATTAAATGGGAAAATTGCCTAAGTCACCACGCTTGGCATGCGGGTCGGTGACCGCAGTAGCTAAAATCTTTTCGCTAATGGTGCTGCTGCCCAAAATCAGGATTGGAATTTTAGATTTTAGCATTTGTATGGTTATACCGCCATAGTTTCGGTCGCCAGAGCCTCGTTCGTAATCTAGCAGGATGTACCACGTGCAGGGGAGATTGACAGTCAGGGGCCTGAAATGGTTGATAGCCCCCCTTACACCTTGAAAGTGATTGTTTTATTCAAAATCACAAAATGAAGTTTTATATTTTCTAGGCAGACTATTTGACAATTAACAAACTCGGGTAGTACAGGGAGCATGGTGTGGTTAAAAACATATAAGTACTATTTATCTATTATCAGGCCCCTAAGTTAATGTATTTGTCTAAACAAATAACTGCCATCTTGTCAATAAAACCGTTTTCTATTTTGTACTCGACAGCTTTACGTGAACTTGAAGAATTATACCATCAACTCAAACTTTACTTGAAGTGCGGTAATTTTCAAATATCACGTTGGAAATAGCTTTTTCACGTATACAATATCAATAAAGCATCTAGAGTTTAATGAATAACTAGCATTTTCGGTAGACATTTTAACCTCATTTAGGGGTCAAATTCAAATCATTTTATTCAAAATAAGAAGTTACATGCTTCATTTTTTGAACGTCAAATAATTTACCACCAGTATACTAAAGTTAATGCCTCAGACCTGAGAAGAACCGGCGCAAGACACTCAGCGGGAACTATTTTTTAAAATCAATTTTAAACAAATACATAGTTAATTCATATTAATACATAATTAATCTGTGACAATGATACCTTTGAAACAGACTGGAGCGATTTCATTCCCAAGGCATGTTATAATTTACAAAATCATTAATTTGGTAATAACCTTTAACACACAAACGTCTTTTCATAATTTTTTAAAATCGTGATATAGAAAATTCTCTGACGTTTTCTGGGATCCTATTGCAAAAGCGTACACATTGTCCCATAAAAGAATTGCGTATTCGATGCAACCGAGTTAAAGGTGCACCAAGATTATGCCTATTTCTAGTGTTAATATTATGAAAATCACCAATTTTCGTAAAATTATTAATGTTTTTCTTAACATACATAACATTTTCAAAAATATATTGCGATGCAACTGTCAAAATATTAATTTCTTTAAACTTTTGCCTTAAGGAGGAGGAGGTAAAAATAGTTTTCACTAAAGATCAATTAAAATCTCGGGGCTCAATGAAACAATAGCCTAGGGACATATTCGCGAAATCACAATTTGATTATAATATTCTTACATCAAAAGACAGAAGTGCCCCGTAGTTAAGGTCAGCATAAAGAAATAAAGTAACCAACAAACAATGAACAGAGTAAAATTAGGCTCGGTTGAAAATCTGTACAAGTTTTACTCAATTTTAGAACAAGTTCCTGATTAGAATTTCCTGATAAACATGTATTAATAAAAGTACATCATTTTTGATGGATGTTAACGTTTTGTCATCCATCCATAGATATTTTCTTTTAGAATAGAAACAAAAAAATTATAATTTTCGTGGAACTATTCTTATTCCTTTCTTCTTGCTCAACCTACTCCACTTTGCACGGTCTTTAACGTCCTCGGTGGTTACCCATTGGCTTCATGTCACATCTAACCCGCGCTTCCTTACGCGTCCGGGAGGATCCACTCCAGGAACAGACATAGCAAGGCACTTCCATCTTCCGGCGGTTAACGTAGCTCACCGACTCCAAAACCACCTCTATAGGCTATTTATTTTGTATTTTATTGTAGTTTGTTCTCTTTTTATCTAAATCTACATGTAAACCATCCTTAACTATCTGCCTATTAAAACAAATAAGTTGTTAGTAATTAAAGGAAGTGTTGGTATGCTACTTAAAGTTAAGGAAATTATAAAAGGAAAGAAAGTCTGTTTTCATCACCATAATATGTATTTTGATATTCATAACCAGTAAAGCTTCATTTGGGACTTAGTAAATCAACATCAGAATAAACAAGTATCAATGTCTTCTCAATATATTTTAAAGATCAAAATACATTTCTTACAACAATACCTCACTGTTAACAAGTCAATCATACCAAATTACAATTTAGAACAATTATATAATAGCATTCTCTATTACAATTTGTCACTTAAAAAAAATACAAAATGCTGCAAATTAAACTAAAAATTGCTTATAGCTAAAACAATTGCAAATAGTCAAATATGTAAAATTAAATCACTGCAGCTGTGGATCTGAACCATATCTGTTCAGGCCACACTGAACTAGCAATGAACTAACTTTAGCAGTAGCTGAAATAAATTGTACACATGTCTAAATAAAATAAAGATGTCCCGTAACAAAACGAGAAAATTAACTTAATCCTAATTCAATTATATTTAAATCTCCTTATACTAAAAAATATTACTAGTCTTAACAACTATAAGTTTAGTCCGGATCAATATGTCTGAAGTCACTCCACTGTCCACATCACTACCTGTAGAAAACTATGTTTACTGCCTGGCTGATGAATTTACAATGCTGATAGTGTCCGGTTCAAATGCAGTTAGAATGTTGAATTGAAGCAAGACTCTGGACAAACAGAGAACATACTAAATATAAATACTAACAAGTATACAAATAGTTGTACTCTTACACATTTTACAAAATTATAAGATAAGTTTTATTTTATTATTAGATATTAATTGAAAATAGTATAGTAAGCGGAAAAAGCTGCTGTGCTTCAGACTGCAATTTCCACTAGAGAATTCGAGTAATTTTTGTTTCATTCTGATATAACCAAACAAAATGCCTTGTTAAGTATATGTTGCGAAAATTGTACAGTGCATGGGAAATGGAGTGTCTTAAAACTAACTTTAAAAATAACAATATCAATAATTGAATATACATAATATTTACCTTATTAAACAGGTGCCCCCGGTCCTCCTTTTTTACCAATGAGTGATTTGTGAATATGTGGGATGACACCACCTCCTGCAATGGTGGCTTTGATCAAGCTGTCCAGCTCCTCATCTCCTCTGATAGCTAGTTGTAAATGTCTGGGAGTGATACGTTTTACTTTAAGATCTTTGGATGCATTGCCCGCTAACTCTAAAACCTAAAAATGTAAATATGAGTTTATTTTTAATAATAAACTTTAATAAGTATGAAACAATTATAACTTATATGTAATTTACCGCCAAATTACATATAAGTTATAATTATTTATTGTGATTAGGTAATTTACAAAATAATAGTATAATTTTTCACATTATAATTTTCATATGTTGTAAAATAGAATGCTCAACCGCTGAAAAGTATAGTATACGAAAATAAATAATCATTAATAATTTCCCGCCAAAATTATTATTACCATAACTAGGCATAAACGAATTTGAAAATATTTTGCAAATGTAAAAAGTAATTGAAAAGCCACAATAGTGTTTGAAAAGTATTTTGTTACAAACTAATTTCTAGAAAACGCTAGCATCTTTCCATAGTAATTATACTAGCTAGCCGCCATATTGACAAGGCGTCACTTACCTCCGCTGTAAGATATTCGAGAATAGCTGCAGAATAAACGGCAGCCGTGGCGCCGACACGGCCGTGACTCGTAGTCCTATTTTTGAGATGTCTATGAATTCTACCCACAGGGAACTGAAATTTGAATACAAATTATCTCGGTCATTGATTATTAGCCCATACAAAGATAGCCGCCGCCATACTAGAGGTCATGCGTATTATTCAATTTTAGGAAACAATTTTCTTTAGATATTTCATGATAATTTTGACTTTCTAAATTCTTAAAATAAATTAAGAAACGGAATAAACATACCTGCAAGCCCGCTCGAGCCGATCGCGATACAGCTTTTGCCTTGGCTTTGCCAGAATCTTTGCCCGCTTTACCACCAGCCTAAAAATTGCAAAAAATCCCATAAATTTTAATCGTACGAAGCTGAAACTTCGCCAGGATACATGTCACATCACACTTCACCAAAATCCACAATAAAATTATCACATCACTAAATATTTTTCACAAAATCTTGCAAAACTCACCATTTTGAAACGTGTAACACACTATCACTACAAGAGAACAACCAACAGGAAAGGCGCCAAGCCAAATCAACGGGACAAAGATGGCAGCGCCGCGCCACTTGGTGCTGTGGCAGGTTGGCCAACCGCACAAAACCGGAAGTGGCGCAAAAATAAACAACACTCCCTAGTGCATTCGACCAATGACATGTTTAGAAAATGGCGGGCGGCGCAGTGCTGCCAAGCCGTACTGCGGCTAATTTGGAAAGTATTTTACTTTTTCGTTAGCGTTTAGTATTTGGTGTGTACATTTTGGCTTCTATGATTTATAGCCTGTATATTGTTTTGGGTAGCACTAGGAACATCAATAAATGTTATTATTTATAAAAAGTATATAATTTAGTCTCGTTTTAATCGTTAAATAAATATTTTTTTTATATTATGCATTTAATATATAATAAGATTCTACTACAAGTGCAACAATAACAACTAAGTATTTTTGCTAAGAAACTTGAACGTTTTTAATTCCATTAAAATCTAATCCGCTTATAAACTGAAGACTAAAGACAATACCAAAAATTCGTTTGGGAGGCAAAAAATATATTAATAATCTTCGTAGAGTGAATAATGAATATTCTATGATTGACATTCTATGAATAATTTAGAAATAAATGTAATTTATTAATGAATTAAATACGTTCGTTTGAATAAATATTATGTAAGTACTTTAAACAAGCAAGTGTTCGTTTATTTAGACAAAATACCAAGCTCATTAAGGCGAGGTAGATAAATATCATGATTTTATTGCGAGTGAATAATTTATATATTTTAATAGTTCATATGTATATATTAGAGATTATTTGAAGCAAAGTGAAAAGTTTTATTCCATTTTTTTTTTAGTTTAGCTTTTTGTTTAGAGAAATTATCAGTTTTCTGCTCCAAGCCGTGTTGTCTTGTTACTGCTAGGAAATGAATATAATCTGGATATACACCTAATGACTTGACGACCAATGCATCGAACCCACAATCATTGCTCTTAAAGTTGCTGCTTTATTGCTTCACTATTGAAATAATTATTTATTCACGATAAAATTATATTAGGCTTAGAATATCAAATAGGAATTTTCCAAAACATTCATAGACATTAATGGATAGAAAATTCAAAAACGTTTGCAATTATTTATATTACATTTTATTTATATTTTTTTGGTTTCTAATCACAGATTTACATATTTTATAAACCTTTTGTATAATTATTAAGCTCTATTGATATTGTAGATAGTAGACTCACTCTGTAGGAGCCAGACAGTCCGTAACCGAAGTTTCAAGTAATATTCATCTATCATATTCAAGCATAAATAACAAGATCGATTATTAGATCGTAAAGTATTTATTAACTAGTGTTAACGATAGATACATAATATAAGTAAAGTTAGAATTGACATCGTCATTTTCGTTGATAACGATTACGAATAAGATTGTTAAAAATAATATTTAATATTAAGCAATTTTGGTGAAGAGAAGATAAAGATAGTATGTCTAAGCTGCGTCCTCCGACAGCTGGTCGCAGCGGTCCTCCAGCTCGTACTCGTCGAGCTGCAGGCACTTGCCCCACTCGGCCAGCGTGACGCGGTGGTCGTCGTCCTCGTCGCAGCGGTCCAGGAAGGGCGCGATGCAGTGCTCCAGCGCCATGAGCGGCGCGCGGATGGGGAACAGCTCGTGGCGCGACACGGAGCGGTCGTTGTCGTGCGCGTCCAGGTCGCACCACTTCCAGATGGCGGCGTTGGTCCAGCGCCGCGTGAGGTTGGACTCGGCCTCGCGCTCCATGCGCAGGTAGTGCGGCGACAGCTCGCGGCGCTCCGCCATGTCGCGCATGATGTTGAAGAGCCAGTCACGCATGCGCCGCGGGAAGTCCGACATCTCGCTGTCGGAGCAGGCCGGCATCTCGCGGCACGCGCCGTAGTACTCGATCTGCACGTGGTGGTACTCGGGCCCGCGGCACAGCTCGCTGCCGTCCAGGCACAGGCAGCGCTGGCGGTACACCTCGCAGTCCGAGGACCAGGTCTCGTTGCGGTGCGTGCAGACCTTGCGGCGCGAGTCGGTCTCGTAGGGGCACTCCTTGATGCAGTTGCAGACCGCGTCGCCGTGCTCGTCGATCTCGCACACGCGACCCGCGCTGCAGTGCACCTTGAGGCACGGGTCGTCCATAAACACTTCGTTGCCGCTCTCCTCGTCTACTTCGTTCATCAGTTCATTGACGCGAGCCCGTTCCGCTTCCTACAATGACACATGTGATCATTCTTAATCGTACGTATAGGTACATATTGTAAGTAGTAGTACTTAAGTAAGCCACGTTACCTGGAAGCGTTTCTCGTCGAGGCGCTCCGCCATGCCGAGCTCGATGTGCTCGGCCTCGGCGGGGGGGAAGAGGCGCGCGGCCGCCAGCATGGCCGGCTCCGTCGTCGTGGTGGTGCGCAGGCGCCGGTGACGACGCCGCTTCTGAGATATCACAGACAAAACTATAAATAATACAAAAATGTATATTTTGTATATTCTTACTTAACTTCTATTTACAAGAATTTACCAGAGGGCATATTTTTAGATAAGCGCGAGCGCTGATTAGACACACGCGACCGCAAGCTTGCTTAAAGCGCTAATGCTAATGAAAGACACCACTGGGATACTTGAATTTTGGAATGTTTTGGACTAATCTATATAATAATTAATAATATAAACTAGAAGGTTTCGGAATACTACCGTGACTGCTTCAGTGGAGCAAATTGCTGCGACCAATAAGGCCAGCAGCAGGAAGTAACTCCTCATCGTGTATTATTTCTGGAAAAAGAAACATAAAAATTATAATGTACTCATTATAAAAACAAACTAAATTTTTATACATGATCATCATGACACAAAATCAGTTGTTCAGCCAGCTGTGTACAATGTGTATGCACATCGGAATGTACTGAAATATTTTGTCTGTACATTTAGTAATTATGACTGAAATGGATAGAGGAACACTTAAAAAAAATAATAGATAGCAAAATTTTTTTTTATTTCTTGTCTGTCTGTGTAATTCTAAACAATCAAAGTCCTTATAGATATTGCGATAATGTAGTAAAAAAATCATATTAGAAGTAATTTCTGTTTATTAGATCAATAATCAAGTAGCTTAAGCGGGCGAAGCCGCAGGCGGGCCGCCAGTGTTATAATAAAAATTAAAAATGACAAATAGTATAAAAAATCCGGAAAATTTGATACTATTAAGCTGGATGAGAATATATAAGTAAGAACGATGGCTGTTTTTTACACACTTTTTTACACCTACAATTGTACATATTTTTTAATTTATCAGATAAAAAGATATTGTGAACTATAATTTTTAATTTTATATTTTTTGTAATTAATAGTTAGGTTTATAACGTACAAGTACCTAGTGTGATTTCTCAAACATTAGCCAGGTGGAGCCGTCTGAGGTCTTTGCCCGCACATTTCACACTTAGGTAAGTACATACAGTAGGTGTGTGGGTGTGGGGACAACACAACAATGCATTAGATATTGCTATATACAGTATCAACTAAATAGGTATATATTGTACCTATATTAAAAAGTTAATAACACGCAAATTTATTAACATAAAGGAACTTGTATCTTAATATAAAACTTTAAAACATTTTAATTACTTTAGCATTTAAACAGTCATTTAAAAGTTACAACAAACGAATCTGAGTTAACGGCCTAGTTTAAATCCTAAAACGTAACTTAATCGTTCTTAAAATATTATAATTTTAACCCTGCGGAGTTATGATAAAAATAAACGCGGATGAAATATGAATAAAACATCATTGTAGGACTTGACCGGCAAAAAAGGGCTCTCGTTTAGCTTTAACACCAACATTATAGGTAAGTAGGTATTGTGTTCCGTAGTTTTACTTTACATAATAAATTAGCAAAAGCTATTTTCGTGCATATTATGCATATTCCACTTGCAATAAACAAGAAATGGCAGGTCCCTGTAATTGCGAATAGACGAGATGTTTATTGTGGAACACCGGGCACCACCGCCCGGTAAACACATTACCTCGCGATGACTTCATATGTGTCTGTTTAAAATATAACAGCGTCGGAAGTTCAGAAATCAGAATGAATAATACACCGAGTCGACATAGCGGGAGCGCAGATGGAGTGCGGTCGTAACTTACTATAAAAGTGTAGCTATCTGCGTTTATTTGTTGGAACTAAATTGCGATGACTGTTATTTTGATTAAAATCACATTCGATTGCGTCATCTGCGCTGATCGAGATGATTCAGGTCGCTCACCGCTGGGCCCGGGAGCAGAGGGCGCAGGAGGAGCAGGGGGGGAGCAGGGCGGTCGTAGTGGAGTAACTTATAAATTATGCTTGCAATATGTTTATTTCACTGTGTCAATTATATTATAATTTATAGTACAAATATATATATAAAAACTAAACTTAAGTTGAACCACATAATTCACACATTAAATTACTCACAAAATACCCACATTGATGACAGTAAAATTTGCAAGTTCATATAACGTTTAATATTTAAAATTGTTTAAAGTTATAAGAGCTTTAAGATGCCGAAAACGGGTACACTTACCTTAATATATAACTGTGTCTATTTTAAATTATTAAATTCCCCGACAACAACTTATGTCGAGACTCGCCAACACCACACCGATATTCTTTGCGCTAAAGTAACATATAACGCAAATACAGTATATTATATTGTAGTTATTCAGGTCGAGGTATCGCTATTCGTTAGGATAACATCAAAATAAGAATGTAATTACGTAGATGTAGGTCTTAAACTTGCGACAAATTAAAATGTCTTTAACTATGCTTTACAATTAAAGACGAAGTGAAAAAAGAATCACATTATATCCCGTACATAGCAGGATAGGCAGAGGGAACCTGGGAATCTAATGGTAAGACACACTGAACCTATTAACACTTCCGTTATCCACTTTCCATCGATTGTAAAGAAATGAAAATATAAAATATTTTATTTCCTCGAGTGAGAATCGCACCTACAACCTGCACCTGTTTTGCGCGTACAGTCGCACGCTTGTGTACCTTGCGCGCGCCACTACTGGCCTCGTGAAAATATTAGAAAAGAAAACATTAATGCAACGATAGTGAAACGTCAATGACATTTATTCGAGTAAAATTACGAATAACATAGTTAAGATATTATTTTTAAAATAAAAAAATATAAGAACATAAAAATATTATCTATTTTATTACAGCTAGCATCGTGACCCATTTACCTATTTCAGCCTATAAGAGTCGCGAAATAAAGAATCTATCACAATTGAACACAGCGAGGACAAGATCACTTCGCCGTATATTTGTTTCTATTGACCTAAATATGCCACAAAGGCTTTTATACAGCGCTCAAATAAATCACTCTTATTACCCGTAAGTCATTTAAAGTGTAAGCCTAAACGAAATGTATTGGGTACGCGTCCCTACATGTCCGCGAGCACGCCGAGCTTTACTATTAAACATAACTTCCGTTTTCGGGCTTTATACACCGTTGCTTCTTCAAAAGCTTTCTGTTGCCAGCTTTAAGTAGTCGGAAGTAGGTACGACACACGAATCTGTATAATTATACTATACATTGCATTATATAATAATGCATGTGAGATCAGTCGTGGCGCAGGGGCACAGTGTGACTGTAAAATCGACTGGTTGTGGGTTCGATCCCCACTCGAGGAAATGAAATATTTATTTACATTTATATTTTCATTTCTTCGCTCTGGTGTCGAGGCAAAGCGCGGCGTTGGGTTCCGCCA
>DWMY01001949.1:0-13002 GCA_018249775.1 Heliconius hecalesia formosus
AGGAACGTTCCAGAAATAAGGGAAACTAATGAAGCGTTGTTGAGGAGTTCTGAGGAAATGTTGATTGAACAATCTGATGAAATAACAGGTGAGGTTTTACCGTAAGTTGGGCGTAAGTTGCTAACGATATGGTAGAAAGAGGGCACATAGAGTCAAAACCGTCTGAATCGACCGTCAGTGTTCCGTATGAAACATATTGACGTTACTCATGGTCTTGATGGAACAGTGAAATGAAAATAATTATTATGTCCCTGAAATATGGGAACAACTTCCCTTAACATCTAGTATTCGTCTTATTGGAATCGGTTTGATTAAATTGGCTAAATTTTTAGTTTTGAATTTGATAATGTTAAAAATAATAATGCTATCAGACCACGAAAGCAATTCAGATTGGTAAATAAATAATCGTGTGGTTCAAGCGAGTGACGACTCGAGCGGATCGCTAGTTGCAAATATATCGCGGGTTTGCCCAAAATTAATTTAATCGACTGTCAGAATTTTTATGTTTTTTGTTTGTTTTTACCAACATCTATCGATCAGTATTACGTCATCATTCTTATTTATATAAATATTTATACCTGATACTTTCAGATATATTTTGATATTAAATTAAAATATTTTTCTTATCTTTCACAGAATGCGACACAATATCAATAGGCGTGTCCAGTAAATCCATAACAAACACATCGGTTTTCACTGAACGTGTTTGCGCTAGGGCCATACATAATTACTCTTACGACGTGCCTTTGTCGCATTGTATTGGATATAAACATATGGATTTAGTTTTCAGGTTAGTTTCTTTATTGAAAATGTTTAAGAAAATAAATATAAACTTTAAATAAATATCAAACTGATAACTTCCTTTTTTTATGTCGGTTACAAAAAAAAATCTATTTAATTTTCCATTTTCTTAATTTTTCAACAGATCAACAAAACTAAAAGAGATACGCTTATGTGATTTACAATGCAAGCACGACACTATAACAAACTGTCAGCATTATAGAGAAATGGCGAAACCCACGCCCAACGGAGAACATTGGACTTCGAAGATAATGTTAGAATGCAATATGGATAGACGGATGAAAATACGAGCGGGTTTTATGCCCTTGAAGGTAGGTTAACCCACTACAGGATGCAATTTTTTAGTAAATTGAAAAAGTAATAGAGAACGGAAAATATATTATTATATTGTTTCTAAAATTGGTTGTAGTGTTGATGGAGATGAATAATAAAGTCTACTCACGGTTAAATCAATAAATTACGATATTAAAGTATATAAATGACACATATTAAAAAAAAACTATAAATATAAATAATAGTTCCATACATTGGTCATTCAAAGTATTTCTTAATGCCATATATGCACAACAAAATGCTATAGAATATAAAAAAAAACATGTAATATTATTATTTTCTTGCTGTATCCTAGGCAGAGGTTGTTAGGACCCTCCGTTTCCTGCACACTGACTAATTTTAAGTCATGGCATTGTTAAGTGGCTGAACTCAACGCCGCGGTTTGTCTTCTTACCAGAGCGAGGAAAACATAATATCCGTTTTGTTATATTTTTTTAATGTACAGGGTAAGGGGACAGGTTAATAGATAAATTAAAATACAATAATTGATGTTTGAAAGTAGCAGGATTCTTACCCTTGCCGATTGTATACGTTCAAACCACTCAACATAATTACACATCAATCAAAAATTGAACTAGTATACTGAGACATTATTATTTGCAGGATTTGTGCTATCTGAGTCCAGACAACAAACATCCATTCATAGAATTCAACATACACATATATAGAGATTGTCGTAATTAAAAAATACAACAAATGGAAAAAACAACAGCCGCCATATTGGATTTATTTATCGAGATTTATAGTCTGTGACGCTTTTGGTTTTAAATACAAAAAGGGTATTCAAATCAACTAAATGCAAGCGATTTTTATATACTCCATTTTTCTTCTGCTATTTATATATTTTTAATTTGAATTATACTAAATAAAATCAGTTAAATTCATAAAAAAATACTATTATGTTATACAAATATAATTATTCTTTGGGTAAATATATTTAATAGATATTGGAATGCCATTTCATTTTTAAACATATACTCGTATATATATATCTATAATAATAATTAATAAATAATAATTTTGCAGACACTTATAAATATATTATATGAAATAAAATTTTTAATTAAAACATTCCTAAAAGTGCAATTAATAAATTAAATCCGTCCTTTTGTCAGAATTACTATTTTTTCTTAATAAAAAAATGCCTTAGTATAAAAACAATGGTCGCAGGTTCGAACTATTAAAAAAATATATCTATTGATTAGATTCTAAAATTTTGGCCATTATTAAGATTATTCCTAATATAAATAGCTTTATTCAAAACAGCTAGTTTTGTTTAATATATTTTTTTTAATTATGTTACATTATTATTTAAGAAAAGCTATAATTTTATTTTAGTTTTGTGTAATACATAATAAGTATGAAAATATTATCATATACAAATAAGTATGTCTCTCTTCCTTTTCGTTCTCTCTTTTCTATTTAAAGACAAATAAATATTAAATATATTTTTTTTGGATATCATTATTAAAACAGGTAGCTATTTTATTTTAAATATGTATAGTTTTTAGTTAGTTATAAAAAAATATAGTTTACTTTATTATTCTTTAAATGTAAGATGAATACTCAAAGTCGTATGTCATATTTTTTTTATAAAAAAAAATAGATAATAAATGTATATTTTGTGTCATTGACAGAATTTTTATAATTTTTTTACTAATCATTTAAATGAATAATTTGCTTTATTTAAATGAAAAAATCATAAAAACATTCCAAAACAGTACTTAATTATTATAAGAATAAAACGTGTATTTAGTATATGCAAAATACATTCCCATTTTAATATATAAAAATAAGTAATAAATAAATATTTTTGACGGTATTAAAAATAAGCTTTATATCTTTTTACTCTGTGGCTTCATTCTTTTTCCTTCGCATTTTACGAACTGTTTAAGAATCTCAACTATAGCTTAAGAAATATCGATTATATTAGAATTTAAATTAGTATAAAAGTGAATATTTAATTAAATTCACAGTAGAATTTAAAAAAAATCACAATATTTAATTGGATATAATAATATCTAGTTAGTAATTAATAAGTATTTAAGAATTAATAAAATCATATCTTGCCATATGTTTGATTTCAGTTTTTTTTCTTTACAACTATTGTTAGATCCGTGTTAAGTTTTTTTTTATTATTTTATATATTTAATTATGACTTAGGATATACAATAGAAATCACGCATATATATTGTAATAAAATTGTTTTTTTTTTGCTAAATAATTAGAATTGATTGTAATTTTTATAAGTAAATAAAATAACAATGGCTTTGTTTTATTTTTTATGCCATATTTGGAATAGTGTTTTCTTTTTTTTCCCAACCTCTCATAGATTATAAAGTAAGACACTGTAAAATGTAATCTTTAGATAAATTACAAATATTGTATGAGAAATAAAGAATAACGGTAGAAATATATTTTGTTTCTTTATTTACCTTATGGTTTTTCGTATAAATAAAAATCATTTACAACCACACACACACACACACACTCCATTCTCCACTTTCCACCGAAATCTGGAGGCATTGCGTGTTGAGTGGCGGAACTCAACGCCGCGCTTTGTCCCGACACCAGTGCAAAGAAATGAAAATATAAATTTAAATAAATATTTCATTTCCTCGAGTGGAGATCGAACCCACAACCAGTCGATTTTGCAGTCACACTTTGTGCCTCTGGGTTACGACTGGCCTTCAAACAAAAAAAGGACACACAAAAATGATACATCTAGTACACTGACGCCGAGGAAGACGCCATCGGCAGGTTCACGTCGGGCGAATGAAGGTCCCTTGACTAATCTAGTGGAACACAACATGCCACTTTCTGCCGAATTTCGGCATTGCGCTCTGAGTGGCAGAACTCAACACCGCGCTTTGCCTCGACACCAGAGTTAAGAAATGGAAATATAAATGTAAGTAAATATTTCATCTCCTCGAGTGGGGATCGGACCCACAATCAGTCGGCTTTAGTCACACTTTGTGCCTCTGCGCCAAGACTGGCCTCTAAAAAATAAACATTATTATAATATTTTTAAATACAATTATATAAGTAAGTTATTTGTTTCATAATATTTATATAACCTTTTATTTTGTTAGAAAAGCTTTTATAGATTGTGGAGTTTTATTATATTATGAATTTTATACTATAATCGACCCATTAACTTTTATGAAAGCTAACAGCCACTTAAAAGAAAACAATAACATTAATTGATAAAGTTAGCAGTTACCATAATATTTAAAAGCCGCACAGTTAAATTTTACATAATGAACGGTAAAGAGTTTAAACTCACCAACAAAATACTGCGCTCTACCATTTTCCATTTTAAAATTCAGTCTCAGCCGCGCCGTCGTTGTTTGTTGACGTATTTAACTTTGAAAATACTTTAAGTGTTGTGTTTCATATAAAACTATAATTGAATTCCACGTTTCTTCATCAAAATAATTGTAAGTAAAATTCAAATGACTTTAACAATTGTCGCTTTTTGGCGGCAAAATTATTTTCTTTTTATACTATTTTATTTTGTTTTGTGACACAAGTTTATACGTATTCAGCCACACGTGAGTTGTGTATGAGTGATATTGTTCCATAAATATATTTAAAAATATTATTTTATTATAGTTTAAAATGTTATTTACACTTACAATATTTGTTTGTATTTTTCTTTTAATATAAAGCATTTTTCTTATGTAAGTACATGAATAAATAAAAAAAGTTGTTACTGCATTTTTAATGAACAGTCAATGTAACGTGTATATAATCAACATTATAACTTAAGTCTAGGTAATTTATAAATGCCTGTGTCGTTACATGATATTGTTTATCAACATTTAGCCTGGGATTTTTTTTTTGTTTTTTAATAATTTTAATTTAATAATTTGTGTGCTCATTAAATGCTTATGATTAAAAATCGTGTGATTATTAAAAATCTTTAATGGCGTATTCTATGTTTTACAACGAATAAATCTAAAAATAAACAAAAACTTAAGACAGACTGAGGCCGTCGTGGCGCAGCATAAGCGTGCAAACGTAAACGTAACGTTGTGGTTTCGATTACCACTCGTGGGAATTCAGTATTTAATTTTTCATTTTCATTTGAATTGAAAAATATTTTTGTGTTGGATAGTCGGTTTATTGAGGAAAGTTATAGACTATATTATTATATCTCGTTAATTAATTCGATTCATGTAATTCTGTACCTGCGGTTAGAATTACATGCCGCCCTGAAGTTAGCTGCAGATGTCTGCGCTGATTTGATTTTAGATTTTTTCTTACTTTTGATTATTTTCTTGCCGAGTGAACAATGCGTGAAAGTGTAGAAAGCCTAACTTCAGGGCGGTCGATCGTAATGTACATAATTCTTAGTTATTTACCTTTGACTACGGGGGCGAAGACGCAGGTGAAAGCTAGTATATTATGTGCATATAACGGTCCACGTAGATCATTATTTCCTAGTTACTACCTATATTTGTATTATATATGTAAATTACTTTGAATATTATAAAATTACTAATAAGTACACTAAGTACTTAAATACATTTTTTATTTGCAAGATAGTTATTTGCCACGTATTTACTATTTTAATTATCTGAGGAAAACCCCTTTTTATTATTCGCATTCCTCCGATTGGAATTTAAACCACAACTATTAGGTACAAAGATTTTTTAAATTACGTATTAATTTTCTATATAAAAAACGATGGTTCTAAGTCCCAACTCAAGGTAATCATTAAATATATTTATTAGTAATACGTATAAGTGGGTCGTAATTTTATAAAGTACAAAGTACGTTTAGTTGAACTGTCATAGTGCGTATATATTAAAAAAATAAGATGACTTCAAATATCTAATATGTATAATTAAGATTTTCATTTGCTCGCTCTTGTAAAGAGGCAAAGCGCGGCGTTGAGTTCCGCCGCACAACGCAATGCCTCCAGAATTCGGCTGAAAGTGAAGAACGAAAGTGTCTTAATGGAAATGGAGTGTCTTAATATTAAGTTTCCAATCTGGGAACCTTTGCCTATCGTGCTATGAGCGGAATACAACGTGAAATATCTGCTTGTTATCTAAATCATGTCCTCCAGAAAAACATATCTCAAAAAGTACTGAACTGATTTTGATAAAATTTAATAGTTTCTTTTGTTTGAACATATCTCATTTGAATCATAATAAGATCCACCCTGATATGATCAATTGTTCGCCTATCAAAATTCTTCTTTATCTCGAGAACGTATGAAAATTTTTGGAGTATAGCAAAAAAATCAAACATCTAAGTCAATGCAATTAAAAAAAACTTCTTTTTTCCAATAAAAAATAGATTAATAAATCAAAAAACTGTTAACTAAATCATCAAATAGAAAAAAGCGTCGTTGAGTATGACGTTACTGTACAAATCGTATCGATATTTGATTAGTGTCTAAATATTTGCTTTACGTGTATGTCTTTTGTGTGACCAAACTATTGAAATTTTATTTTATACAAATAAACATGAAGCTGTGTCATGGCATAGCTGCCAATTCTATATTTAACCGACTTCTATAAGAAAAGGAACATATCAATTCGACTGTATTTTTTTATGTTTGTTACCTCAGAACAGAACCGATTTTGATTATTTTTTTTCATTGGAATAGTAATAGTTACAAGGAAAAACATAGTTAAAATGGGTGTCAGAAGTGAGATTCCTCATCGTTGCATTTCTTTTCAAGCAACTTCAAAAAAGAGGTTGTTTTCATTTTCAACCAATTTAGATAGATTCCCAATTCGCCCGAATATGTTTTATGTATATTCTTGTCAATATGACAAAATGTTATTATACACAATTATGCCCAATTATGTTTTTTACATACGACCACCACTAACTTAAAAACCATCCTTTTAAGATCTACCCCTCACTTAAGATCGTAAAATAAATTGATTTTGAAGAAAAAAAAACCGACTTCAAACAATGAACTGAAAAGTAAATAAAAAAAAACCAAAAAAACCCCGACTGCATAAAACTAAAAAGAAAATAAACAAGCCCAATAGTTTATTAGGATTAACAGTCGGGACCTCTTTAAATTATATATGTGGGGATCTTGGTAAAGATTTTATTGATTATAGAAATACTGATGAGTACCTATAGTACTCATCGAGGCCAGTCGTGGCGCAGCGGCACGAAGTGTGACTGTAAAACCGACTGGTTGTGGGTTCGATCCCCACTCGAGGAGATGAAATATTTACTGAAATTTATATTTCCATTTCTTCGCTCTGGTGTCGAGGCTAAGCGCGCCGTTGAGTTCTGCCACTCAACACGCAATGCCTCCAAAATTCGGCAGAAAGTGGGGAACGGAGTGTCTTAACACAAGGTTCCCTCTGCCTACCCTGCTGTGTGCGGGATACAGCGTGAAGCTGATTTATTTTATTTTATTTTACCTATAGTACTCAAATATGCTGCTCCCGTAAAAGAAGCATAGACGCTTCCACCCTGTATAAATGATGAACATTCTGTGTGATGTCCGGACAATTTTACTATTTAAATGGTTATGGTCCTCGAGGCAATAATTTTAGTAAACCGGTAGGATTTTTTTGATGTTAATAAAATACTCAATTTCTTATATTGAATAAAATTATTTCGCTTTGGCTTTATTATTAAATCGTTTATAAAAAATACCCATTTATCACTTGGTCCACAAGTTCTATAACACATATATACGCTTAAAAACATTACCCTCCTTCTGATGCAGTCGGATAAAAGTAAAATTTAATTTTAATTACCCAAGCATTGGTAGGTAGATATATGCTTATCAAATATTATTTTATAAAACTTGAGGGCCTTGCCCCCTTGCTCGCTTCACTCGATATAATAATGATCGAAATAAGATAAAAATTAAAATTTTTGAAGGACAGCGACAACTTTTTTTGTGTTATTATTTTCACTGCTGTATAAGTCATTTATACAAAAGTGAAGCAAAGGGAACCTAGGAATCTAGTGTTAAGACAGTCCGTTCCCTACTTGCCGATGAATTCTTGATGCATTGCGTGTCAAATGGCGGAATCCAACGCCGCGCGTTGCCTTTCATTAACTCGAAAACGAAAGAAAATCCAAACAGATGATGATATAGTGACACAACACTTTTAAATAATATCACTAACTTTAAATTATGATCTAATTCTCATAACAACGGCATGAATCTCTTAAGATATTTTATCATGGGTTGTTACTGTTGTTGTATACGAATACGGATATAAGCTATGTAGTTATTGGTTTCGGTTACCAAAAATAGATTTTTGATAAAATTATTTTGAAGAAGGAAAAAAAGAATCTACTAATTAGACTCTGTCCAGATCCGAAATTATACGAAACTTTAAATCGATATTTATTTTTATTTTAGATATCCAAGTCTCAGTGTCTTTGCGGAACCTCCTAACGTTCCTCTCTCTTCATTCCGCTCTCATTCTGACATTGAACAGAACATAAATTTAGTATTAATTTATAAAATTTTATATGACTATTAATAAGTTTTTCGGACATTCAACATTTAAACAATAAGAGTAAAGGTCATATGAATTACTAATATTCTATAGAATTATAAAATGCATTAATATGCATGTATGCCATATTGTGTTTGATGACGACTGGTTATGGTAATATTAGATTGGAATAAAACTAGATTTTGAATGCTACTTCGCTTATAGAAAGGTTCTAGATGCTAGATTCAATGATTTTAATTAAAAAAAAACTGTATACGTACATAGTTTGAAAGTTTTTTTTTCTTAATTTCACATTGTATCCTGCACTTAGAAGATTGGCAGAGAGAACCTAATGTTAAGACACTCTGTTCCACTTATTAAGACACTTTTATTTCCCACTTTCCGCCGAATTCTGGAGGCATTGCATGTTACATTAAGCGATATATTATAATATTTTTTGTATATATATAAGCATAAATTCTATTCGTCTAACTTTGTTACTGTTATAAATAGTACTTTCGGTTGTCCTATAATTAATAATCATTAAATTGGTATAGTACTATACTTAGTTATGATATTTTATTTCTAACTTAAGTAATCGTAGTATATATTTGTAAATTATTCAATAAAAATACTTTAATTATGGTACAAAAATAAAATACTCAAGAACTCAAGAAATATTTTTATCCCAATATACATACGTAATATCTGTAATATAAGAAACCGTTGTCCCCGCATTTAGTACATAAAACATATTAAAATTTTGTTCTTAAATTTTGAACGTGACGTGATTACTGAGAAACGCGCTAAATCTTTTGACATAAAATAAATTATTGCCATTTAAATTTTTGATATGACTTAAAAAGTTCTTCATATCATCTAGTTTTTGTCATAAGTATATTTTTTACTTGTACACTATATTCTAATAACTTTAAAGATATTTATTATATCTTACGCGACAGGTTGTGGGTTCGATTCCCACTCGAGGAAATGAAATATTTAATATTTTCATTCTCTCCATGCCTTCTGAATTTTTCAAAAATTGGAGAACGGAATTGTCTTAATGGGAATGGAGTGTTTTAGCACTAGGTTCCCAGGTTCCCTCTGCATAGCTGCTATATACGGAATACATGTGGAGCTATAAAAAAAAATAATATAAAAATAAACTTAAACGGGCGAAGCCGTGTGTGGGTCGCTATAACACTATTAACAAAGGAGATTTTTATATATCAAGGCAAACAAATTAAAATGAAAGGATAGAGCAAGTTTTCTATTAATATTATTACTGATATTCGATAGTTGCGTGGAAAATTTTAATAGTGTGTTGTAAACGAGATATTTAATTAACTAAAGCTTGTTTTATGTGTTGAGCTTTAGCTACACTATACTTATATTATAAATATACACTATACAATATTTTAGGAGACGTATTTCAACGTACCGGTACTGAAATCCGAAATATTTTCTTTTATAAAACTTTTTAAAACATAAGTTAACTTTATAAAATCCTTTTTGTACCTTACTGTTATGTGAGTATACGTGAGTATTTTAGGGTGTGTAGAATTATAAACTTGGCTTTACAAGACTTCTGATATTTTTTTAATACTGTGAGCCATTGCCATGCCAACATTTTACATTATAATGTTTTTGACGGGATATATATTTATTTTATAAAATGTATCTTTATGACTTGTCTTAATTTTAATCAGTTCTATACAAATACTATAAATAAAAAAAAAAAACATTTAACACAAACGATTCGATTAGAAAAAAAGAATGCACGTAGTAACGCCAGTGAAAATCTTATTAAAATCAGTAGTAGTTTTCTAGGTTCACAATTCAATCGAGCATTTAAAAATCATACTTCAATTTTAATTAACAAATCAAACGTTATGGTCACTTCAAAGAAAAATATTAGTCGACAACTTTTTCGAAAACTTAAAGTAATACCAAGACGATCTTTTATGATTTAGAAGAGGTATATTCCGACTTAGAGAACAGTCTAAGTTTCGTCAAAACCGGCTTAAATTTTTTTGAAGAACCCACGTTTTTCTAGAGGATACTTGTACAATATAGGTAGCTGTTCATTTAAAAGTATTTAAATCGGTATAGTTTTTTAAAATCATCTAATGATCGCATCAAATCGATTAATTTGATAACTGTTTTATTAGAAGTGAAAGTAGAATTTTTTTGTTAGAGTAGAAATTTTCATTTTATAGACCGCCTAAGTATACAGTGGACTACTCGTTTGTCTTTCTATGGTATTATTTCAACATCCTTTCTATGAGTAAGAATGGTCTGTTATACAATCGTTATATAATGAGAACATTGTTGTTTCTTTACCTTTTGCAAAAATATAGTCTTTACATACTTTAAATGTCTTCTAATCATTATGTAGATGCCATTGTGGTGCGACGGCACAGCGTCTGACTGTCAGCGTGATGGCTGTAGCTTCGATTCCCACTTGGGGATTGAATTATATTCATAACTCTAATAGTTCAGTATCCCCACACAACTAGTAAAGTCTTGAAAAACGGGCATACTGTCGGAAATGTCGTGTTCTAACATCGTTTATATTACTTTGGCCTCTAACATAAGTGGGTAATGTCTCTATCAACCGGTCTTTATCCCCAATTGGGTGGCGTTTTTTTAGTTCTTCATGTTAAAAAATGGTTCTTTAATTCGCATTAGTAAGTTCGCATTTCTGTTCTTAATATATTTATTTTGGGCAAAACGACTATATTTCATATGAGTTCGCCGCTCAACTCGCAACAACTCCCTTTTGACAATTCGGCGGTGCACGGTGAACGGAGTGTCTTAGCACTATTAAAAAAATTATTTTTTTTTACACACGTCTAATTTTCAAATGTACGCCTGCGTGCTTAAAACATCAAAACTTTCCTATAAAACTGCTTAACTGTTGAGAAAATTCTCGAACCAAATCGAATCGATCGATTGTGAAACCAATGATTCATATTTAATAACAGACTCTCATCTGCCATTACATTATACGGACGGCTAACCTTTCATCAAAACTATTAATTGCCTAATAAAAAAACTAACCAGACTAAAATAAAAGAAAGTCGGAATCGAAAATATTTTTTTCATATCTTCCTCTATGAATTTCGTTGAACTTGTTAAATCAATTGGTAAGCGCGATGTTGAGTTCCGTCACTCAACACGCAATGCCTCCAGAATTTGACGGAAAGAGGGAAGCAGAGTGTCTTTACACTAGGCTCTCTCTGCCTGTTTTGCAATATGTCGGATACAGTGTGAAGCTGGAGGAATATGGGAAACTCGATGAATTCATCATTTCCCGTATGGGATAGAATTCACAACCATTACATTACATTTACACACATAACTAAGGTACTTTTAAACTGCGCTACAATATGTACGATTATTAAAACTCCCCGTTCCCCTTGAGAATTTTCCATATAATTCGACCACGTATTACTATTAAAACGAATGAAGAGTTTCATTTAAAAAATAATAATAACATGTTAAAAATAATGTTATTTTAAAATAATGTTTACGCAAATCTTACTTTATTTTCAATAACAACCACAATTTCAAATGTTGCCAGCATCTCTTCATCAGTGGAGATATATCATTACAGTTACATTACAGTACTAAACCGCAGATGAAAGTGACCATTTTCTATAACGACTTTCGAGTTTCGCCTTACTTTCAAATGCAACTTCTCTTATTGCAGTTTAAGTGCAAAATCATTATAGAATAGTCGCTTTTAGGCTTCAGTCGTTTTGTCACATATTTATCTTTTTAGTCGCTAATAATATATTCAGTCAATTTACTCAGTCATATTCTAATTATATTTCTATTTTAGTAAAAAGTTTTATTACGAGTATTTTTTTTTTTATAAATTATATAGCAGTCCAAACAGGATATAGCACAGCATCCCAGTGTAAAGACTAAAAAGATAAAGGTAAAGATTCCTATTTGGGACAATAAATTAATTTCATTTTCGTCACTCTGGAAACTCGACATAGTGCGGCGTTGATTGACCCATAAAGTCTTGAAAAATTGGTCGGAAAGTGAGCAAGGGTGTTTTAAATCTTTACACTAGGTTCCTTTTGCTTCACGCATAGTATGAGATGAGCAACGTGTAATAAAGTACTGTAACTGTACCTAAAAAAAGCTAATATCAAGCAAATATAATATTAGTATATGTGTACTATTGCATATATATGTATGTATGTATATATATGTAAAGTAAATTATACTTTCCCTTAATTTTAATAATTTAATTCCTAGCCATAGACTAACGTTATGTCTTACAAAACTTTTATGATGTTAGTTATATAATCTGTGATGACGCTACGGACTGTCAAAAGAAATCTTTTAAATATTATCGGTTTAACGAAAAACGTGTACAATTTTGTGATACTAGAAACTTTGTAATAGT
>DWMY01001950.1:0-12999 GCA_018249775.1 Heliconius hecalesia formosus
TCGACACCAAAGCGAAGAAATGGAAATATAAATTTAAGTAAATATTTCATCTCCTCGAGTGGGGATCGAACCCACAACCAGTCGGTTTTGCAGTCACACCTCGTGCCGCTGCGCCACGACCGGCCTCAACTATTCTAGTTAAGTTATAACGGTAACATTGAAGCTTTACATAAAATTTTATAGTATTTAATAATAATTGTAATAATAATATTTGTATAATAATATTTGTTTCTTTAAGCCCCAACAAAAAAATCGAGAAATTTTAATATATTAGAGGTCGAGTAAAGGTAAATAAAAAAAATGATATTATAATACATTTTTTTTTATATTGTACTCATTGATTCTCATGACCAGTACAGCGATTTACATCTAAAGCGTACACATGTGGCGCTGTAACACTCACAGCAGGTTTATGATGCATTTCTCTTATAGACGGGGTAACCTATTTTAGACTTTAAGAAGTTGTTAATACGATTGGTTTTTGTACTTGCCTAGTACTCGCGGAACACCTCCAACATATAACATGAATAAAGTTATCTCTCCCCTTGCGAAGACTTTATAACACCGCTCTACCAAATTGTATGCGGATTAATGTTGCCCGAAAATTATGGAAGCAAAATTTAGATATTGAACTTAATTTTGGTTTTTTTTTCACTATTTATGGAGATTATTTAATATCATATTAAATCAGCTTCACGCTATATCCCGCACATAGCAGGGTAGGCAGAGGAAACCTAGTGTTAAGACATTCCGTTCCCCACTTTTTGCCGGATTCTGGAGGCATTGCGTGTTGAGTGGCAGAACTCAACGCCGCGCTTTGCCTCAACACAAGAGTAGATAAATTTAAGTAAATATTTCTCGAATGGGGATCGAACCCATAACCAGTCGGTTTTACAGTCACACTTTGTGCCGCTGCGCCACGACTGGCCTCAATTATCATATTATATGAATGATTAAATATATATTTAAACATATGTTTATAGGGCTGAAAGTGGGGAACAGAAATAACTTGATGAGAAAGTATGGTCTGAAAATTAGGGTCTTATGTTTCTTCTGCCTATCCTGCTATGTGCGTGATACAGCGTGAAGCCAAATAAAATATCTGAAATAGCGACTATTGTGATAAAGTGCGACTGCGTCTAATGATAAACATGTGTTCAATCCTCATTGGATTGAATAGAAGGAATGAATTAATGAATAAATAATTTGCATATGCTTGCTCTGGTAATATAAACTTCCGCCACTCGATATGTAATGTTTCTAATTCAGGTGGAAAGCGGAGAACGGAGTATTCTGATACTACTTCTCTTTGTCTATTGCAAGTTTTGATAACAATGGGTGGCATATGGAAGTATCAAGCAAGGGTCATAAAGTCCACAAACGTTAAGGAACGAGCGGCAAATTATTGTTTACTAATAAAATTCATTTATACTAAACATCAAATGATAAAAAGATTAAACTCTTAAAAACTATTATAAAAATAGATCTGAATAGCTTAAAGATTACAGGAAGCTGTATTTAATAGCGGCTGTTTAAATACTGTCGCTTTGACTCCGGTAGCTGATTTGGTAACAAAGAGACTCCCGCATTAAAGGATAGCCTGGAAGTGGGATCCGTTTGAGCTGTAAACAGTTTGCCAATCCCTTCTAAAGAAACATCGCCAAACAGAATGGGTTAATTCCAATACATTTAGAACGTTCCAAATCGAATTTAGTTGGCTTCAGCCCTCGACTGATATGGCTAGTTTGCTTAAGTAGTGACGGCGATGTGAAATTTAAGTGAGATTTAGGTCTTTTACTTATATCACAAACATAAATAATATAACACTACTAACATTTATAATGTTCAACGTGATATAAAGCCGAGGCCAGTCGTGGCGCAGGGGCACAAAGTGTTACCGTAAAATCGATTGATTGTGGGTTCGATCCCCACTCGAGAAAATGAAATATTTAATTAAATTTTTACGTTCAAATCTTTGCTCTGGTATCGAGGCAAAGCGTGGCGTTGAGTTCCGCCCCTTACGCAATACCTCCAGAATTCGGTGGAAAGTGGAGGACAAAGTGTCTTAACATTAGGTTCCCTCTGCATACCCCGTTTTATGCGGAATAAAGCGTGAAGCTGATTTTTATTTGTGACATAAAGTACCTACTGGAAATCAGTAAGAAATTAGCATCCTGCTTTTAAGCTGTAAATGTTCTAATAATATTTTAAGAATACAATAAATGTTATCGTTCTTATACCACACCTAAAACTTAATAAAACAAATTACCGTAAAGAACACATCTTTTTTGATATTTACCAAGCACCAAACCCTTACTTCCAAATCTCCAGATTTCACTTAGAAAATTTACATTTTAATAAAGATAATTCTGTAATCTTGAATGGGATGACATCAAAGGTATGACGCGGGCGGATGTATAAATAACGCGCCGCCCGTCGCCCGTGGGACCAGTTTTTCTGGCGTGAATCATGTCCCACTTCACATTCTAACTCCTAGAGAATTATCTGCCTACTTCTCGTTACCTCGACGCTGGAGTCAAATAAATCTGTTCGTACATTGTTCTGTTATAAATATTTTTTTTTCTTTCAAATCAGACAAAGAGAATGTAGAGTTCAGACTCTGTCTTTCTGTTAATTTTAAGTAAAATTTTCGTTGACGGAACCTAACGCCGCGCTTCGTTGTATTAAAATAGATGAGTAAAACTAATATGACGTTCGTATAATGCTCAGGAGTTCAATAAGAGTAGGTACTCTGGATTTTGTCGTCAACGTCACGTTTTTTTGCTATAGAATGCGGTGAAGCATAGGGAACCAAGAATTAAGACTCGCCGTTCTCCAATTTTTACCCAATTTTCTAAATATTGCTTATTAGGTGGCAAGAATCAATGCGCCACTCTTAAAACAAACAGTATTGATATAGCGAGTAACGTCCTAACGTCTACAAAATTATACAACCAAATTTATAAATGCTCCAAAAATTATTCAACATACAAAACATTTCTTACAACGACGTAATATTAAAGGTGTATGCCGCAAAAAATTGGACATCCTAATATAAACGCCATCAGTAAACATCTACCGGAATCAACGGAAAATGAACTCTACCATTTTGTTATACGATAACCTTTTCTTTACAGCTTTTAAGTTTACTTGGCTCGTCAAAGTACGAGATTAGATCCGTAGAGCCAACATGAGGACATTTTACCTAACTTTGGAGCATAGGATGCAGCACATACATATTTTTTGTTAGAATTACTGTAAGACTTGGCAGTGAAACTTGGCAAGTCACGCTTAGATAGTAACTTTAATGAATCTGATCTTGTTTATAACGTTCTGTAGCCTTACTGTGTAACATGTTAAGACGTAGGTACTTTTATAGCTCAATTTCAGCGAGAATTTCTGTAACAGTTGTTCATTATTGTTTCCCTATGTTTTATGGTGTACAGAAATGATCTGAAGGAAGCTACAGTGAAACAGTTTTTTTTATTTAAATCAGTTCTTCAGTTTCGGTTTTGCCTAAAAAAGAGTGATGCCTAAATAAAATTTTCTTAAGCTGGTTGTGAACATAATTATGTATAAAAATATTTTTATTTCATGATCTCTGACAAAGTGTGTCCACCACGATCTATGCGTGACCTTGGAATATCTATAGGATTATACAAAAATACTGGTTTAAAATTGATATAACTGAAAACTATAATTAAAATATTATCATATCATATGCCAATTTGTATACATTTTATTACCAATTTCGTCTAATAATATGCTAAATAGCACAAATTTATTTTATTTAAATTTATACTAGCATTAACATCTCTCATATGCATTTAATATTAATTATAATTAGTTCTAAGAGTAAAAGGTTTAATGGAGCACAAAACAAAATCAATGTTTTCAATGATATTGGATGAAGAGAAAAAAGTATTCTCATTAAGTAATTAAATATGGTTGCGGCAATCGTTAGCCTGATGCTGAGAGCCATCTCGCTAATGGATTAGAGGAAACTCTAGATCATTCTTCGACTTTTGAATTGAACTAAGTGGGTTCTTTTATATATACAAACGATACAGATTGCGTTGTAAAATTCTAGATATTTTAAAATTAATTTTTAAATATGTCTTAATTGAAGCCGTCGTGGCGTAGGGATCCAAGTCCGGCCCAAGGAGTGTGAATGTAAACACGAAAATATTTCATATTTTTATTTTAATGCTCTAGTAACAAGACAAAGTGTGGCGTTCAGTTCCACCACACAACACGCAATGACTGAAGGATTCGGTGAAAAGTAGGGAAAGGAAATGTCTATAAGATAACGGAGTGTGTAGGTTTCTAGATTCCTTCTGCCTACCCCGCGGTGTGCTGGATACAGATTCGGTTTCACGCTGTATCCCGCACACAGCAGGGTTGGCAGAGGGAACCTAGTGTTAAGACACTCCATTCCCCACTTTCTGTCGAATTCTGGAGGCATTGCGTGTTGAGTGGCAGAACTCAACGCCGCGCTTAGTCTTGACACCAGAGCGAAGAAATGGAAATATAAATTTAAGTAATGATAATTTATTTCGCAAAATTTTCAACTAATTCGTTTCAATCTAATTAAGATTCCTTATAAAGTTCTTGTATTTTTTTGGTTTTCGTAATATAATAATTAATATATATTTTTAAATTTATAAAGATGGTATACTATTTTAAGAGATAGGTTTATAATATGACACCAGCAGGATAGGTATCAGGTCACCGCAGTAACCTCAAACCAAGAACTCGACGTTCCAGCATAGCGTCAAAATAACATTTAAATTATAGAAAAGGCATTTCAGAGAGTTTCTAACCATAACTATTTAGTATTTGTGACGGTTGCGGACACAATTCCCACGCAAATAACAATAGTTATTTTGAGAATATAATTTACTCTTCTTTATAATAAAAATCTTTTGAGGCCAGTCGTGGCGCAGCGGCACGAAGTGTGACTCTAAAACCGACTGGTTGTGGGTTCGATCCCCACTCGAGGAGATGAAATATTTACTTAAATTTATATTTCCATTTCTTCGCTCTGGTGTCCAGGCTAAGCGCGGCGTTGAGTTCTGCCACTCAACACGCAATGCCTCCAGAATTCGGCAGAAAGTGGGGAACAGAGTGTCTTAACACTAGGTTCCCTCTGCCTACCCTGCTGTGTGCGGGATAAAGCGTGAAGCTGATTTATTTTTATTTTTTATTTATTTATAATAAAAAAATAGATTGTATTTATTTATCTCTCTTTATCCCAAATGCGTTTAGAATTATGCATAATATAGATCTACTTAAACCTCTACAAAATCTATTACCAAGAAATGTTTTGCTTATAATAAGACCTCATCAAAGCTTATAGTACGAAAGCTATATTAAACCTCACTCATAAGGAACATAATATATTTGTCGATACACAGTACACGCCACATTATATAGAGATGCCCGAAGATAATGGCCACTGTAAGCGATACAAGTGTCGAACTGAACAAACAGAACGTACGAAGTTTGAAGAAACCTCGTAACAAAGGGCGTCGACTATAGAATAAAGGAGTTTATAGTGAAACAACTTATTTATGTTTCGCCTATTCATGTACCGACAAGTTTGGCTGTTTAAGGTCTTGGTATTAGAAATGTGAGCTTTATATGAGTTAGGATATATAAAATTACTAAAATTTCGTTTTAAGGTCTTTAGTTCTGTATTTGTCTTTTGCATATTTTTTAACACTGAGTTAAGACACTTCCTTTATATTTAATAAATAGATTATGTAGTTCAATAGTTAAATCAAAAGTCATTAGGTCATGTAGATGGTTTTAAAACGTAGTATCATTAAAGATACAATTTAAAATAAAATCTATCTATTTGGTTTCTATATTTTTATTTTTTTTAATGACATGGATTCATTTGTATGCTAATTTTGTAACCAAACAAATATGCAAATCAGTCATCATGTGCATGTTCCAGCGTCAACGTCTTCACTTAACCACCCTATTGATAATTGATTTATGTATGTATATACTAATATAACGATTATTATTGTATCTTTAGATTCGCAATGTATCCCACACAAAGCAGGAAAGATAGAAAGAACCTGGTGACCTAACGTTCAGACACTCCGTTCCCATTAATACAATTTCAATCGACTTCTGAAGGTACTGCGTATTGACCGACAACCTGTTACGTTTACAGTCACACGCTTGTGTCCCTGCGCCACGGCTGGCCTTGTTATTATTGTTATTATAGTGATTTCTCAGAAATACAACTGATGAAATATTCGACTGTGTTGACTAATGAAAAGTCTCTTAGTTCTTAAATTTTTGCCAATTTTTCTGTGGAAGTTCCGTTGCTTGATGGCCAAAAATTACATGTATTATATGATTACTTTTAGATTATTACTTTTAGATTAGGTAATTATTTTCCTTTTGAACTACTAAAATATTTTACAAATTGAATATTTTTTCTATATAAAATTTCATTTTAATTTTAAACTTAATTTTCATTTAAGAGTAGAAGTCACACTGAAGTGCACTTTAATGTTGATGCTGGTTGATATCGTTATTACAGAAATTTAATTTCCAAACCTATTGAAACATTTGGTTTAATGTTTTGGACAGTGGAATAGTCTAGTTGGGAACATCAATGGTGCTCTAGGGAAATCTGAGGCCGGTCTAACTTGTCAAGATGACAGATGCGCCCGACTTCAGCACTTCACTTCAGTACTTCGATACAAGAAGTTTGCTTCTCATTGTCCTATTCTGAAGAGATACTCTAGATGTAATTAAAAATGGTAATGGATTTCTATAGCTGGTGTGAGTTTTTTGTCAAAAATTTAATATATTTTAGTGTTTCAGATTTAGTTTGAAATATATTTTTCTGCGGAAGCATAATAAAAAGCATTAAAAAAATGAACTCTATTTTGTACCATTCGTTTGTTGCCGTTATTTTTCGTGACCAGCTAGTTCTGCTTAGTCCATTTTAGCTTCTCGTAACGGTAATGTCTGGTTTTAGATTATTAAAATAATAGTGTTCATATTGCAGTATGGACACTATATGATATATCAATCTAACAAATAATACTTGTTTTGTCGAATTGTGTTCCGCATCATATGAAGTCTACTCCAGCTCCTCTCTCTCTCTATCTCTTTACAGATATATATATCTCTGTAAACCAAGCTTACTAGATTTTTATTCATAATGTATTTTATATTACAGTCCTTTTATTACCTATATTAGGTAGATTGTGCAAAACTATGTAAGCCGCCAATTTGTTGCGACGACAAGTCAAACCTGAAAAGCCTAAAACAATTAATGTTTCAAATAAATGTCCATTTCTTTTCCAATCGAACCTACTAATATTATTTGACACACTTTTCGCGTCACTATGGTGAAATAGCACAGAAGTAGCTTAAATACTCACCAGCAACTTATCCTCACAAAGTTAATTCGAAGATAACTAACGTCGTTGCACATCGTAAGCTCTTTAGTCCAACTTGTCAAACGCCGACACGAAGCAAGCATTTCTTATAGCAAAATTTAAACTTAGTTCATTTTAGATGGCACTTTGAATGTAACAAAAAGTGCTTGAATAACAATAAGGGACGCCTGGCTGTGTACAACTTTGTATTTAGCTGTGAAATTTTGCTGTTCTTAAGATCGTGCAATTATTAAATTCATTTGCGTGTACTTCTTTTGGCTAGTATAAGAAATTTTATAAATATGTTAGAGCGAGAGGCGATGATATTTAAATTAAATACTATTTTGTATTACAATTTATATAATTATGTTATGTCTTGTTATTTTCTATTGTTTTCCGGTTTGTCCGTCTGTCAAGGCATTTTGAAGTATGAAGGATGATAAAAAATCAATGATAAAAAAAGGGTGCAAAAACCTGCGTGACGCTAATAAAAATTATGAAGACTTTTTTTGTTTGCTTCATGCTATCCTGCACATAGCACGGTAGGTAGTGGAGTCTGGAATGGTTAGTAGATAGTTAGATTTTTTAATTTCTTGGTTAGGTTAAGTATTTTGTTTAAAATTAAAGATTTAGTAAAATGATATAGAATACCATAATAAAACATATTCTGTATAGTCCAAATCGTTTTACTTTTAATTTTGATACCTTTGAATGTTTATTTTAGGTTGATAATATTCATAATACAGCTGGATTTGTTTTAATTTTTTTTCTTAATTACTATTTATTCCAATATAAATACTTTAGTTTATATTGGTTTAGGTTGTTTTGGTGGTGTTTAGGTTGGTTAATAAATAATAATTAATTGTGTACTTACTTTTTATTGTTGGTTCATTTTAAATAGTTAGATATTTTTTGTAATATTAAGAATTTTCTTTAATTATTTTCATTTGTTTCCTGTGTTCATTTAAATTACTTATTATTATTTCTTATAATATGAATTTTATTTGCCTTACTGATTGTCTATTTATTATTCTTTTTCGGCTTATTTTAATTATTCAAACTTAAATTTTCTTACTTATACTTATACTGACAAATAAATATAAATTCATATATATATAAAATAAATATTTGTATAGTTCAAGCGGGCGAACCCGCGTGGATCCGCTAGTATCTCATATAGTTATAATTAGTTACTATATTCTTCTTATTGTTGTAAACAGTCCTCTAGTAGTACGTTCGAATCATGCCAAGATTAATATCTACGAAAGGACAATAAAGTTTAAGAAATAAAAAATAGTACTATTATTGAAATGAAGAGTTTGTTTACTTGAAATTTGGTAATCTAAGAAGAAACATTTTTTTGATGGATAGTCCATTTATCGAGGAATTTCAGAATATATTGCATCACGTTAATCGTTGCGGTGTTCCAATCTACTATACCTGCTGTCAGAGTTGCCTTGGACAGAAAGAAAAGATTTTTATTTAAAATTAGTTATTTTCAACTAAAAAAGCGGACTCAGTTAATCGCTAGTGGTACATATATTTAACAAACATATATCAAAATACCTTCAAAATGCAAAGTGTAATTCAATTTTATTATACTAAACTTTAATACACTAAATTCGTATGATATTTAGAATTTCAGTAACATTTTGCGGCTACGAGCAGGAGTCAGTCCTGCGAGTCCTCGGGAATTTCTACTCTAGTTAATCTCTAAGAACTGACGGTGCATTCAGGGTTCTAGCACATTAGCGATGGAACGCTTTTTTAGTTTACGATAAAACCATTAAAAACTGTCCACGTTTCAGTTTTTGTGGGAAGTATTTTTTACGCTAGCTAATGTGATTCAATTTTTAATTCAATTATTTGGATAGGGTTTTTAATTTACCACAAATTACATTACTTTTAGATAATAACTTTTAGTATGACTTGGAGGAGTCAATTAATTACAAAGGTTTATAATATTTTTATTATAATTGAATAAATGATTAAAAGCTGTACACGGCACGGATGTAGTTTAGGTAACAAGATAAAGCGCAGCGTTGAGTTCTGTATTCTACACGTAATGTATTGAAAATTGGACAAAAAATGAGGAACGGAACGTCTTATCATTAGGTTACCTCTGCCTACCCTGTTATGCGGGAAAAAATATAAAGTATTTATTTGCTATAAATTTTAAAAGTTCAATTTTTAAAAATAACTTGTGGAGTGTAAATAATAAGGCGTCGACGAGAACCAACTTAGTAGAGTTAATTAAATCAATATCTTCGACTAGCTAGGAACATGCTGCTTTGACATAATAAAACATTTTATATTGCTTTCTAAGTTGAAACAAAGAGTTATTTCTTTATTATAAAAAAAAACGAACAGCATTTTTAAAAGAAGAAATTAATATCATTTTTGTTATTATGTTCTATTTCTTGTGTAGTGGTGCAAAGGAATAGTATCTGATTGCAAATGCAATGGTGCGGGTTCAATTCCCACTCGTATTTCATTTCGTGAAAAGCAAACTAAAAATATATAAATTTCTGTTAAGTCTGAGATTTGAAACTAGAACTCCTGTATCAACAACCAAGTTACTGGCTGGTTCGCGCAGTCACCAAGACATACAACGACTATAACTAGAACAGCTCTGAAAACTAACAAACACTTAACAGACTGCTATTCCCGCTCAAGGCACGGAGACTTCGTCTATTATTTAGTCCGGTGTCAGTGGCCTCCATTATTTTCTTTGTCAGTATAATTAGGCTGTACATTCTTTTAGTAGAATTTTCTTTCAACTTTGTTTCAGCTGTATTTAACACGGTATAAATAGTAAAAGTAAAACTCTATCATGAATTCATAATTTAATGTGTAGTTTGGAAAACTAAGAAAAAAGTGGTAAATATTGTGTAGTCTCTCTGCATTTCGTCTTCTTACCAGCGTGGGAAATGAAAATAGTTAATTCCCAAAGTGGTGTTAAACTCACAAACATTGCATTTACAATAACATACTGCGCTACTGAGTCCCTGCGCTACCGTGACTTTAGCTTTTTTATTTATTATTTATTAAAAAATTAAATTAAATCAGCTTCACGCTGTATCCCGCACACAGCAGGGTAGGCAGAGGGAACAAAGAAGACACTCCGTTCCCCACTTTCTGCCGAATTCTGGAAGCATTGCGTGTTGAGTGGCAGAACTCAACGCCGCGCTTAGCCTCGTCATCAGAGGGAAGAAAATGGAAATATAAATTTAAGTAAATATTTCATCTCCTCGAGTGGGGATCGAACCCACAACCAGTCGGTTTTACAGTCACATTACCTGGCCTGAGTTTATATTATATAACCTTATATTTAAAAAGTAGGTACCTACAGCTACAAGCTACCGTAATATTGTAATTTAAACTTCAATTAAGGAATATTATAAGACAATTTCAAATTTACGTAAATTGCTGATTTCGAATAAGTTACAAAAAAAAGGAAGAAGGAAAAAAAGGAATCTATTGATCATTTATTAGGTTTCTTTTTGTTGTCTCCTGCGAGGGCTCCATAAGCCCTTGGATTTCAATAAATGATTTATCTTTTCGTCTTTATAATTAAGCAACATGATATTTGTCTATTCTCAATTGTTTAAAATTTTACTAAGGATTTTTTGTAATATTTCTTCTATTCTTAGTATTCTTAACATTTTATTTATCCAATACTCTAGATCTTTAATTATATAAGAATTATTTTAGATGATAAAACCTTACAGCTTAAAGGTAGGCACGCATATTAAAAAAAAAAAACTACTGTAATACCTCGTCTCAGATGACTGCAAGGATCGTAAAAATATTTGATCTCCTAATGAGTCCTTGTGGCACTTGTGTAGTGTTAGTTGAGTTTGAACGATCCATTCACTCTGAAGTGTTAGTGATTTAAAGTAATAAAATCAGACCGACAAAAACTACTAGTTTTGATTACTTTATACCTAAAATATATACGTACATAGGAGTAAAAACCGGCCAAGTGCAAGTATGACTCGTGTACGACGAGTTCTGTACCAATACCTATAAAATCATGATTGTGTCTTGTGTCATTGATTGTGCGAATATTAAGTCAGCTTGAATATTAATTTAATTTGTTTGTGTGTTACTTTTTATTATAGCAGCAACAAAAATATATCGTTTGTGAAAATTTCGACTGTTTAACTATCACATTCATGAGATACACTCTGGTGACAGTCGTACAGTCAAACGGAGAGACAGCGAGGCTTTAAGGGTAAAACGAAACCCTTTTATTAACAATAGCGTCTTAGCCTTTGAGTTCAAAACTAAAAAAAATGACAGAGGACGGAGGAGTGTTTTAACACTACGTTCCCTCCGCCTATCCTGCGTGAAAGCGTGAACTAATAATAAAAAAATATATTAAACAAAACAGCTAAGCTAAAATTTCCAGAATCCTACGAAACGAAAACAATTTTTCAATTTCACATTCAATATTTAGTTTTAAATCACATTTTAAAGTAAAAAGGGAAGTAATCCACCGAGCAATTCAAAAAGAGATGTGTCCGACATCTTCAACGATACGTTCGATCGCTCCAATGTGGAACGATATTTCAAGCGCATTACTACGAGACCCGTATTCTACGGCCGACAATAAAGTTAATTTCGCAAACTAAACACTTTGCCCTCCCCTGGCACCCTTCACTCCCCCTGCCACCCCCGATAGCCTCACACGGGTCATCGGGCTGCACTACATAGATCTGAACTACGAATAAGCCTTTGTTGATATAAGAAAACTTCATACATCGTTTGCTTTCGTCCTTTGCTTGTTTTATATTTGATTTAGAACTTTTATGGGAGAAGATCTTTTTTAATTTTATTGGCTCATTTTATATTTTATCAATAGTTATGCCACTAAGTTATTAACAGGTTTAAATTATTTTACACAAGCGTTGGTATGCAGTGATGAAAGTAGGAAGTAGCGGTATCAAAAAGCCACAAGTTTTAAGTAGGCCTAGCAAGGTAGCAAGGCAGGCGCGGCGCAAGGGGCGTCCCGCGGGGAGTCCTTGCCGCATCTCATACCCACCCACCCTATTAAGGCCCGTTCTTTGTGCGAATTAAAACCCTCTGATATTTATTTTAAACGTTTCCCCCTTTCGTTACTATTTTTAAAGTTTTCATTATTCCTTTTAACTCTTTCGTCACCGCGGCCCCGTTTAATTAGGATGGTCTTATTTTATTTTGATGTCGTTTCGGTATTGCAATTTGGACGAGCTTTGAGAGTAGCGACCTTTTGATACTGATAAAGGATTGACGACCAGAGATGGAGTTGTTACGACCTTTTCATGGACTTTCTGTAGAGGAAATGCTACACGCAATGGTAATTGTGGGTTATTTTTTTACAAAAAATATAATCATAACTTACATATGATATAAAGGTTATTAAAGAAAAAATTAAATATAAATAAATCCACCCAAAAATTAAATATAAATAAATACGTCCACCTGGGTGGTGAACAATTTCATCCCTGATAGAGATCTGGTAGCAACTACAACTACTGAGGCAGCCGAGGACCTCAGGAGTAAGATCCCTTTTAGTTGCACCAGGGACGCAAAAATCAAAGTC
>DWMY01001951.1:0-12997 GCA_018249775.1 Heliconius hecalesia formosus
CAAATATTAATACATTCAGAGTGCTCTCTCTTCCCAAAGGCGGAGTTTTAGGGTTCGATGTTGTCCTGAAGCCGATACCGTGGCCTATCCATTTTGATGGGAGAATGCTGTAAAATTTATATAAATTAATATTTTAATCTTACTAAATATATTAAATCTTAATAATTTTTTGCCCAAATTCCAGACAGAAAATATTGAATTGTAAAAATGGACAACAAACGTACGTTTGTAATTATTTTTTCTTGTGATCTCCCTAAAAACTTTTAATTTTCAATTTTTCCTATATATACACTGTAAATTTTCACTTCCTACATAAATAAATAATTCACTACGCGGTGATTTTTGTACAAAAATCACCGCAAAAGGACACTACGGTTTCTTACTTTAGATTACTATTTTTCAGAGTGAAAATGAAAAATGTGCAAAAGTATGCAAAACTTAACTACAACCACAACCACGATCGTACTGTATAAACCATCATATGTATTAATTGCGTTGACTGAGAAGCTCATTTTTCTGTGCTGCAACCGGAACCGGACCGTAGGCCTGGATATTTGATAATAATTTCAGCTTGTTACCTCCTCCACCAGATGGCCTCGACAGACATACAGACAAATAGACAACGACGTGAATCATACAAGGGATCATATAAGCATTTCTCATTTTTTCGCCAATTACAAGTTTGGGGAACGGATTGTCTTAACAGTAAGTTCCCTCTGCCTACCCTGCTGTGTGCGGGATACAGCGTGAAGCTGATCTAATATTACGAAAAAAAAAGGAATTCGTTAATGTTTTTATTTAGAAAAATTTTTGAAACTTGCCAAGAAAATGAGAAATGCTGATATTCTGTTTTTATTTTTACTTTTGAGGCATGGAACCGAAAAAAAGTAAAATTCAAAAAATAACTAAACTAGTAAACTTACCTATTTTTATGTTTACCGGTACATTTAATTTTGACATGATCGCTTTTCGTTAGAACGTAAGCATCACTCCCGTAAACATCGAACGATGGCCCTAGTATGTATTTGTGATCACTCTCATATATTATGTCACTGTATTTACATATTATATCATTAGTAGTTTCTAATATTTCAGGTACTACTTTGCATTGGGAAAGCTGAAATGGTATAAAATACAGATAATAATTCAAAGAAATTCTTGTGTAGAGGTTTATACTGGATAAACGACCAGTATAGAAGTGATAAATTATTAGCTTATTTAATGATTATACAGGATGTAACACGATCGATTCATCAACGATTGCCTATGTGCCGAACCACTCAAAATCGGCGAACATACATGAGAGTGAAATGAATAGGTACTAAGGTCCTCTACCCATAGACAACCGTTGATCCGTAGATCGCGCTACACTCTGTATATAACCTGTATATATATTGAATTTTGAGCAATGATGGTGTAATGAATACAGATAGATATTATAATTACTTGTAAAAAGAAGAACAATAAAACAGTTTTTTATATAGAAATGAAGCTATAAATATATTGAGATTGTACAAAATTACGGTTAGCACTCACATTGAGTTTATAGCGACACCGATTATGAATTATTATCTATTGTTAATCGAAGACTACTGGGTAAAAATATTTAACTTGCAAGATTTTACAGACATTTTGACAGACTTATATACATACATACATACATACTACAATACAAAATACAGTAAATAATAGATTTGAAAAATATAAGCTGTTAATATACGTATAATAAAATTGTAGTTCATCGCTGTCTGTACATGGATCTTATATAAGAGAAAATCTACGAATAATCTCGTAAAGTTGAAGTAATTTATTTATTAATGTAATAGAATCCACAACAATAAGTGTGGTACATGCGGGCGAAGTCGCAAGCGGGTCGCTAGTTTATTAAGAAAACTAATGACCCAACGAAGCAATTAATACTATGTATATGTCGGTGTTTGACTGACATTTCTATAAATCATATTAGTCACTGTGGACTGACTTGAAATAATAATTAGCTTCACGCTGTATCCCGCATATTGTGGGATAGGTAGAGGGAACCTATTAAGACACTCCGATCCACATTTTCGCCGAAGTACTGAGTCACAGCGTGTTGAGTGGCGGAATTTAACTCCGACAATGTATTAATTAACCCAAAGTAAATAATAAAAAAAATATACTTACATAGCACTTAACCCAATCTGTTCCTTGACAAACAACTTTAGGCATTTCTTTATCGAATTGAGTCACTTCCTTAGCAAAAGGGTCCAACCTAGGAATTTCACATCCCGTCCCCTTGTCCTGTTTTAACGCTTGCTCTAGCTTCTTTTCTATATATCTGGAAATATAATATTAAAAATTGTAGATATTTATAGTTTTCTTTCCTAAATATCAGCCTAAATCTATTAATTGTGATTCCAAGTATCATATTTTTTACAATATTAAACAAAATGAGCATAACAAGATAAAACGTGGCGTTGAGTTCCGCTACTCAACAGGCGATGTCTCGAAATTTGGGAGGAAAGTGGAGAACGAATTATCTTAGCACTAGATTGCCTTTGACTTCCCTGCTTTGCGGGAAAAAACATAAAGCTGCTCAAAAGTTTATATCAACAGATAGATGGGGAATATAAAACGATGAACTCATTTTAATATGACAAAATTGAGAAATATGTGATTTAATCGTCTACCATTATAGATAGAGAACCTAGATACAAGACAGTGTCTTTACTGAATATCTGGTAAATTGCAAAAATACAAATACATATCTTCAGTGCAAGATCTTCCAACTGCAAAAATACGTTTTATTAAAATGTGAATACTTAAAAAAAATTGATACCAAAAAAATCCACCTTTTTTAAAGACAAAGAGATTTATTTATGTCTTACTTTTTTTAAGTCTATCTTTTTTTTAGAAAAATCTATATTTTTGTGTAACTTTATTCCAGTCACGTCACTTTTACTGCCTTAAAAGTGTCTTTTTACTGTCTACCATAAAGAAAGTAGTGTTGCAACAGTAAAATCGTACTGTTACATATATATAATAGGGGGAAATATTATTTCCCCATATTATATTTACTACAAAGATATTCATTGCAAAATCGTATGTTATTGTTCGAAGTATTACAGTATGCATTTTAAATATAGCAAATAAGCACTATGTTACTTTACCATATTATGAATAAAAATATGAATAAAAATAACTATTTGCCACTAATTCTAAAAATAAAAAAACTAAACCTCTACTTACTCAATAAGTGTATCTCTGAAAAAAGAAAAAAGTAAAACATCAATGAGTCATGCATGAAATATAAAGTCAGCATAAAAAATAAAAAATATATATTTCATACTATCCTATCGCACACTAAGAATTTTATTTTTTATTTTTTTAATAACTTATGTTTGCCTGAAAAACTTGTAATATTCTATAGCGTTTACTTATAAATTGTATTTTTTAAGTTAGGTTCTCATTCTCTTTCTTAGGGTACGATACGATAAGCTTTAAAAATTTACGTGCTAAGGCAACATATGTTGAAATAAATAAATAATAGAAAAAAATAAAAGCAAAAATTTTAATAATATAAAAAAAGTTTATCTTAATATATAACTCTTCTGTTACTGAGTGAAAAAACAAACGAAAATATTAAACTTAGAAAATGTAAATTTATCTTGTATTGATTTCTTGAGGAGCATAGGGGAGCACTGAGAGAGGACTTCTCAAAATTCCTACGAGAACGGAAATAAACGGGATTTTATGTTTTATTGTCCACCACTAATGAAGTTTCGGACCACAGCTCTTTATCTATTCATATGTATTTCTAAAAATAACATCGTAACAACAAGCAAAGATAAATTGAGAGAAATGTTTTTGTTTTAATCTAAACACACATAATATGTGGTTTTAGTTCAAACGCATTTTATTTTCGCTATATATATATTTAATACTATATTGATCTATAAACACTAGTCTACTTGACCAGTTATCTTATCAGTTACTATATCTCAGATATTGTTAAATTAGTATGATGCTTAACATATCATAAGTATAATACGGTCAACCAGTCGTGGCTGCCCTGAGGTTAGCGTACAGCCACTTATTTCAGGATTTTCTTCATATTTTTCGTCATTTTCTAGTAAACAATGCGCAAAAGTTGACACAAAATCTAATTTCAGGACGGCTACGACTTATCGATCGATATACTGAATCGCTAGATCGTTTGATTCGACTGATTGATTAGATTGATTAGAGGTCAAGGTTTGATATACTCGAAATGCCATAAATAAATAATTTAACTGACTGACTGACTGAACCAAGTCAAAACAAAAGAACTAATTATAATTATAATTTATTGAAGTGAATTTATACCATAATAGATTAAATTAAATATACTAGTTATAGTTATACTTACAGTTAAAAGTCATGCAGTATTCTGTCGAGCCAAGAGAAACGAACGGAGACTATATTTATTAAATCATGCAAATCTCCATGCTTTGTAATAAAAAAAAATTGTGAAAAAAAGTCATACATTAAAAATTACCTTTCAAAATTGTTAGGTGGAGAAATTTCCGTCACCTTAGGCAAAGAAACCACAAGCTTAGACTGAAATGCAGTGCTAGATGATTTTATTCTAGAAGCAATTACAGAAGTGCTCTTAGATATAAATAGTTGATTTTAAAATGTTTGTCTGCTTACATATTTAAATAACAAAGGAATTGGATATAATGTGATTTTTCGAAGTGAATATAATGTGATTTTTTATTAGATACATCTACGGTATATGGGCGAGGCTATCTGCCTCCTTTATAAGAAATTAGTGTTAAGACACTCCGTACTTCACTATCCATCCTATTTTAATACATTGCACTTTGTCTTGTCGCATGAGATAGATTGAAATAGTCATTTCCTTGAGTAGTAATAAACTAGATCACATTTATGGTCAAGTGTCCCACTACGCATATACTTATTTTATAACGATAAAATAGTACAAATAAGTGATACAATACTTAAAAACACAGCGAACGCTCAAATGCGAGTCAGACACGCATACCGAGGATACTATTGATTATTATGTACCTACTTCATATGACCTATTTGTTAAAAGCTATTAAATATTTACAAAAAAAACGGGGCACGGCGTTAGGTTACGTAACGTTCATCTTTAAATATGCTTTAATAGAAGAACAAAACGTCACATAAATGGAAATGTACCTAGCTACATGAGGCATCAAAACATACTTTTCTATAACCTCACAATTTGTTATCTTATCATGAAAGAATTAAGATTTTGATTTAAACTGAAGGTAAATTTCCATTTAAATATTACATATATAACGCGCGGCGTTGAATTCTGCCACTCAACACGCAATGCCTCCAGAATTCGGCAGAAAGTGGGGAACGGAGTGTCTTCACAATAGGTTCCTTCTGTGTACCCTGCTGTGTGCGGGATACAGTGTGAAGCTGATAAAAAATATATGTATGTATATGTACAGTAATGTTAAATTTGATGTTTGACTTGAATGTAAACGTAGCGGTTGTAGGTTCAATTCACAGGACACTAATAAAATAACTTATAAATATAACTTTTGTCGAATGGAAAACGGAGTGTATTTATACTATATAACTTCTGTTTTAAAAGCGAAATGATGATAAAAGACTAATATTATTATTATTGCAGTACCTATATATGAGTATATGCGAAATGAAAATTAATTTTCAACCCGAGGTGTGGTAGTAAAACCATATCTTTGTCGTAAATTTTCATTTCCTGTTCAATAATGTTTAATTAAGTTTTACTATTGAATGTAAAATATTATAACATATTCGTAGTCTTTTTACATTTGCAACTAAAAATACTTAGCAGCTAAAATAAAGAATGTCCTATGGTCGCGCCTGATTGTAAGCCCGGTGGCTATGGATTCATCCCGATTCGGGGGAATTGATTATATTTAATCAGTAATACAGACCACAGCGTTGAATTCCGCCACTCAATTCAATGTTTTTTTACCCAAGCAAAAAGCGTAGTGTGTTAACACTAGTTTCCCTCTGTCTACACTGCTATGCGGGATTAAAGATGAAAGAAAGTATGAAACTAAAAAAAGTAACATTTAATTAGATTCCATTTTTATTATCTTTAAATTATTGTATTGTCACATTAACTGATACCGATGCCTGTCGACGGTTGAACTAAAACAGTATTAATTTATACGCCCACAAATTATTAAAAAACACCTTATCTAATAAATCAAATAAACAAATTATATTTAAAGTATTGTATTATATTTATTATATTATTATACTCATTGATGTAAGGCCATTGAGGTCAGTCGTGGCGCAGGGGCAAAAAAGTGTGACTGTAAGATCGACTGGTTGTAGGCTCGATCCCCACTCGAGGAGATGAAATATTTATTACAAATAATTTAGATATATTAGGAAAAACACAGGAACAAGAAAAGCACGGTCGCTCAGTCTGTGGTGTCCAACAATTCATATATAAAAAATATATAATTAATGTAGGTATTGTATTGCACTATAGTCTGTCTATACTCTATAACTTATAGACCATAACAACGCACGATAAAAAATATATATTTTGATAATCAATTTAATTGAATATAGTGAAAAATAATGTCACTTTCTACCGATGTACCTACTATTAGTTTTTTGAAGCTACGAAACGGATACCGCTTTCATTTTAAACAGAGTGATTCTGGAGGATGCTTTATGAATAATTAATATAGGGTATATTAGTGTAGTGCAAGTTCGAAGCCGCGAACACACCACTACTATATTTATACACATTATACTTCCATAGGTATGTCTACAATAATTTATTCATGAATAAAACCAAAGAAAAATCAGTAAACAGACAAACACCATAAACAACATGTGAAAAGCAATACCAAATCAAAAATCACAAAGCTTAGTGCCAAATAACACAAAATATTTTAAATGTACTAAAATAACCAAAATTCACACAAAAAACACTTGTGCTGTGCAAGACACGTGCACATTCAAACAAAAATTAAATTAATATAAAATGGGCAAAATTTGAAGCTACGACCTATAGCTTATCTAGCTATCAGTATCTATAATGTAATAAGAAAGGTCGTAAGCTATACGTTGATTTCCTGTCACGTAGTATTTTCTTTATTTAGGTTTACTACTTTAATCTGACTAATAAGAGGTTTTTTATTTATCGTTTTCTTTTTATATTATTATTTAAATATAATTCACATTATATCGCACTCCAGCTCAATTAAAATAAACTAAATAAAAATGTACTGTTTATATTATTATTTCTACAGTTAATTTTTAACAAAATAAAATTGAAGAAAAATACGAGTTAGGTCACTTTCATATAGAGGTGTGACATGTTATTATTTGAAAAAAATAAATAATTCCGCACTAATCTACCTTGATATATTCCAAAAAACCACAATCACTACTACATAGAATAAAAAACTGTACAAACAACATAAATAATAATTTATTAAAAGCATTAAAAATGACAAAAAAAAACTTTAAAATTACTGATATATTACCTTCTCGTCAGATCTAAATCTTGTTCGGTATGCAAGCTGTCATTTAGCGATACATAGTATAATATGGAGAATATTAAAACTATTATAATGATAAGTTGATTCCTCCGCGACCTGTACCATCTCTTCGATATGGAGACCGCCATCTGCAATAATTTAAAGAACAATATTAAATAATAATAATAAAAAAAAATCTTTTAATATCAAGAAACATAGGCTCATAGTTGGTTAGTACAATTGAATTAATAATATACATACTGTTATATTATTATCAAATAATTTGTATACATTTTTTACGTTTTTCGCACATTTACTTAATAATTAAAAGTATAAGAGAGTGAAATACAAAATATAAGAAATAACATACAGAAACGCGATCGAGATAGGATGATACCTAAGTACCGAGACGGAGAAGAGCGCAGAAATGCAATAACACTAGTTTTGAACACTTCAAGGCTATTTGGGAGGATATCAATACTAGTATCAGGTTGTTTTGTCATCCTGTTATACTCGTTAGCTAATCTATTTATTGTAGCGTTCAGGCCCAATTTAGATTTTGAAATTTTGGTTGAAAATAGAATATATTTACTTGCACGGTGTAAGGTTGAAGGCGCTTTTATATTTAGTTTCTCAACAAGAAACAGTCTAACCTGTCCTTAACCAATTTATATAGCAAAACCTGCTTCAACAAACTGTCTCCGATCGCACAAACTGATAATATTGAAATATTTTAAACGGCTTTGATACGCAGACAATAGTTTAGCTTTATTACCATTGTACGAAGGGTGCTATAGGAAACGCTTTTGGATCCTCTCAATACGCTCAATATGAACATCGTAGTATGGTGACCAGACTTGCGCACAATATTCCAGACCAGATCGAACCAAGGCCGAATAAAATGTCATCTTGGTCTGAGGCTTCTTAAGATCTTTAGTGTTCTTTATAATAAAGCCCAGCATTTGAAATGCATTATTTTAAGAATAATATTAGCATTATGTATATAATCTATAACTGTGCTATATTTCATACTCCTCCGTCATAGTCCACCCCATTTTCGTAATGGGGTGAGGGTGGGTTTTGTGGTGTACAAAGGTTTCACATCACATATTAATATATATGTATATGTAGATAACACCATAATTGTTGAATACTTAAAAAAAATTTTACGTCTTACATACATCTACTTAATTAAAAGTATAATTGATAAATTAAATAACGCTAAGCTGTGTTTCGTTGTGGATTCTAATTCCACTGCAGCATTGGGTTCGAACATACAATATTTAACAATATAAAGACGTGGTAACGGGAATTGAGACGTCGCGAAACTAGGTTCCCTCTGGCAAATAGAGTATTTAAGGCAATGATATTAATTTCCAATTCCTCATAAGACAAAGGAAAACAAAACAATGATCAATTGTATTCAACAAATTGATTACATATTATTTCGAACATAAAAAGATGAATTAATAATAAATTATAATCCATAATATAATAAAACAATGGAAAAAGTCTATACATTATATATTATACGAGTTCGATTTTCCCCAAACGGCATAATAGAAACGGTATTAAAACTAGGTTTAGCCTGCAACTCTTCCGTTCAAAAGACAACGCAAGCGGTCACTGCCGCCCACGAACACCTGTAACAGCAGAAGAGCTACAGGTGCATTGTGGGCCTTTAATTTGGAGATAGAGGCGCTTTTTAAAGGTACACATGTCGAAAGCTGGAAACACTGCAGGTAGGTCATCCACAGTTGTGTGAAATTTCAGAGACTAGCAGTAACCAAACAAACTCTTTACCTTTACAAAATTTGTGTGGATTGATTTTATTTCCCCACTCCGGTAAAACATTTTTTTTATCTTTGTTGGTATTAAGTAAAGTACCTAAGTGCTGACTTCGTTCCAAATAGTCTTAATTTTTTCTGTGCTATAAGGGCGGTCCCTTACACTTGAATATTTGGTTTTAATGTCAGCTTGATTGTGCGGGCGGGTGGAACTGAGCGAAGCTATGTTGCGCAAAATTTTGCGAAATTTTCTGTTTGGTTCGCACGCGCTGGGTTAGCTTAGTCTACGTTACACACATCAACTCTTTTTTCGATTATCACTAAACTACTTCGCTGGGAACACCGTGTCGTCCACAACTTTCCTGCAAATTTCAGAGTTGCAGGTTTAACGGTCCAGGAGGAGTAGCATTACAACAAAACACGCTTTTGACCAGTAAAAGCTCCGCTTCGCTCAGATCAATAAAATGGAAAAAAAGAGATCAATAAAATCAATTTGGCCCACTTTTAATAATTGTATTCCCTTGGAACTTGGCAGCAAGGAGCCTGAATAGTGGAACTTTTCAAACTAGTAAGCCATTCAAGTTTAGGATAATATATTTTATAGCTCCAAGTACATTCCATAGCAATTATAATTCTTTGTGTAGTAATGTATGTGTTTTTTAATCTTTTCATACTATATAGTTATTCATTATATTCCTCGGACACTTTAATATCATTTATTACAACTAACAAACCGCAATATCCTTAATGTAAACAATACCCAAGTGTAATCAAGTAACCTTTCTATACAATAGACATTGTTTGATGGATGTGATATTATTTACCTACTACAAGCTTTATTTTACCTATGTACCTAATTGAGGCAGTTGTGACGCAGAGGCACAAGCGTGTGACTGTAATCGCTACAGTTGTGGGTTTAATTCTCACTCGCAGAAATGAAATAAGATTTACGTTTCTTTCCTCTGGTAACAAGACAAAGCCCGGCGTTGAGTTCCGCCACTGAAGAAGCAATGTCTCTAATTCGGCGGAAAATGGGGAACGGAATGTGTTAACATTAGGTTTCCTCTACCTAGAGTTACCTCTTATACAGTGTGAAGCTAAAAAAACAAATATATTCTTTCCAAGTTCATGGATTACCCACATATAGCAAGATAGGCATGGGGAAACTAATGTTAAGAAACTCCAGTCTCCATCCCAATAGCTGTGAGAGCAAAATAAAAATAATTTAAATATAAACAAATGTAGAGAGGAAAATATTTTTTTCTGAGTAGAATTGAACCCATTATTAATGCAGTGTAATATTTCTTAACAGAAAAAGATTAATTTCAATAAACAATTTGTATAACAATAAAGCTCTTTCCATTCACAACTTATACAAAGAAGTTTATTTTCATGTCAATGTTGAATGCTGGAGATATTGCTTTATTTGAATATTTCTTACAGTGCATATACAACTAGCAAGGCCACTAAGAGTGAATGAAGATGTGAATGAATGAAGGTTACATTCATAAGTAGCATGTTAGTGTTCTCCATTTCCATGCAAGTGTAAGAATTATAAAAAAATAAAATTTTTATAATTTTTTTTCTTTGTATAAGATGTCAAGTTCCCCTTTAAAAGTAATAAAAATATGTCCCTCATATCATATGAATATATAAAATGCACATTTTCTTAATAATTAAAATATATATATGCAAAATATGAGGCCGGTCGTGGCGCAGCGGCACGAGGTGTGACTGCAAAACCGACTGGTTGTGGGTTCGATCCCCACTGGAGGAGATGAAATATTTACTTAAATTTATATTTCCATTTCTTCGCTCTGGTGTCGAGGTTAAGCGCGGCGTTGAGTTCTGCCACTCATCCTCTAATAAATTTATAGTTTCAATTTCAATTTATGAAATAATTTTAAATAACAAAATATTTTTTTGCTTTATCCCTATTAGGGAAGCCAGAGAAAAATTGGCACAAATGCTACAATCTCTGCATATGTCTTTTGCCACATTCAATGTCATGAACTGGGGGGTTTCTCATGCTTTTCTATACATAATTTCAAGTCCTTGTGCATATCTATTCCGGCTTGCATTGATTTACATAGTATAATGAAAATGTTCCACAACATTTAAATGTTACATGTGTATAGTTGTTAAGTTATTGGCACATTTAATTACTTTTTAAATTCAAAATAAAATATGCAATATAATGAAAAGATTGGCAAGCTATCCTGACTTTACTCTTGGGTTCAATGCACAATTGAGGAAAGGAAATATTTATTTAAATTAATGTTTTCATTTTTTTCTCTGGTGTCAAGGCTAAGTGGCATTGAATTCGGTCATTTCACATGCAATACCTCCAAAATTTGGTGGAAAATGGGCAATGGAGTGTCTTAACACTGAGTTTCCGCTGCCTACCTTTCTATGTGTGAGATACAGCATGAAGCTAAGTTGTGAACAATGTTTTTATATAAAGGTTTTTTTTTATAATTCTGGGGTGAGCACCAGCATTTTGCTGAGTGATCATGGATTTAATTTTAAATATTTTTTTACATAAATGAAATGATGATTGTTTTAATCAAATTATAGTTTTTAGAAACATTTCTTTTTATTTTTACATAAATCTTAAGTAACAACTATGAATTATCTATTAAGAAGTTTTAATTATCTATATACCTTATATTAAATGCAAAGCAACTATTGATATATAGGTTTTTTCCATTACTGCATTTTAAGTACAACAAATACAGTTACATATTTTAAAAATAATAATAATAAGAATAATAAATATAATTGACGACTGACGTATTTAATGAAATAACATAAGGATATAATATTTAATTTACTATTGTCGTCGGATTATTTAAGATTGTTATTACTTTTAATAAATCATAAAATGATTATTACACACATTACACTTTAAAGAAAATAAAATAAATGACTAACCTTTCCTCTATAAACAATCCAAAATCACATTTGTATTCACCAACAAAAAAGTAAAATAGACGAGAACTTGCAAACACTTACTTTATATATTGATTTAAATAACCTAAACCTAAAAATAAATAAAATCACTTTAGATTTTTATAATCGATGAAAATATAAAGAATAAAAAATATTAGCTTCATACAAAATGATAAACAATAAATGACATTTCTCTTTAGTAGCGATGCAAAAACTGTTCTATTTCATCCCCATTTACAAAGATGGGTAAATAAAGTGTTGCCAGATTGGTTTGATATTCCCTTTTATTAAGTATATAATAATTTTTAAAAATGTGGTTAAAAGATCCGTCTGCGACATTTAAAATTTGTTCAAACTAAATTAAATTGTATTTGTCCTGATATTAATAGTAATGATCTTGAAATTTATATTTCTAACATTAAGATTTAATGTAAAATCTTAATGTTAGCAGTGGTGTTTTTACATAGTTTATTAAATTTTTCCAGCTTTACATTGCATGTGGCAGGGTTCGAAGGAAGAATCTAGAGTCCTCAGTTCTCCATATTTCTTACAAATTCGAAACATGTGTTAGTCTAAACAGCTATAAAGTAATCAAGTTTTGTTTGTTTTTTATTGAATCTAATGTTGTGTTAAATAAAATTGTTGTTTACTATCTTATTATATCACTTCATATATATGATATCTCCACCAACATATTTGGTTCAGGGAAAAACTATTGCAATGGCAGTTCTGTTGAAATCGAAA
>DWMY01001952.1:0-12993 GCA_018249775.1 Heliconius hecalesia formosus
TATTCTTATTTATAACCATTACTTGCATATTAAATATTGTTCTTTAATATTGTGTATTGTCTTATACATATATAGTGAATAAAGTTCTAATATACTTATTTATTTTTAATTAATTTTAAACATGTGTTTGTTTAATTTTTGATAATATTTAAAAACTCGATAATATTTTGTAGATTAAGCATATACCTAATAATAGGAGAATTATATTTTTTTAAAACATATATTTATTTTGTACAAATTTATTAAGTGTTGCGGGGCACACACGTGTGACTGTAAACGCGACAGGCTGTGCATTCATTTCCCACTTGGAAATTTTATTTATTAATATTTTCTTTTCTTCGCTCTGGTACCAAAGCAAAAGCGCGTCACTCTACACTTAATGCCTCAAGAATTCGGCAGAAAGGAGAAAGAATATTAATAGGAACGGAGTGTCTTAACAACAGGCTCCCAGAGTCATATAATATGATATATAAAAAAAAATCATCGTTGACTTTCGCCAACCACCTTATAGAATGTATTCTGACATAGGTATAAGTACGCAAAATGAACTGAAAAATGTATGAACATAAAAAAAAATATTCCTATTCTAGGTATCTAGAACTGTAACTAGTCGATAACAATGTATGTATCTATATTTCTTCTTATAATTTATTATCGTCTTGTTTACGCAGAGAAGGTACCGTTCAAATGTAGCCTGGTAAGTTGTAAAAGTCGAAATCAAGATGTTCACCATGATAAAATGAATGCTTAATACAATTATTTTACGCGCTGCTGAATAATAAAACACATTACTTGATTATTTTGATTTTGTAATTTGTAATTCGTATTCGTAATGAATTAAAGTAGAAAAAGTTATTTTAAATTGACGATAGAAAATATTTTTGCGAATATGGAAATTTATGATTTTCTAATTTTAAATATCTTCAATACAATTTTTTTCATAATTTATGTTTGTGCCCTTAAATTATTGATAATTAGATATATGGTATTTCATACTCGTAAGCTAAATACTGAATGTATGGAATATATTTCTAATTAGAATATTACAGAAAATGTTGCCAACCACATGTTTTATAAAAGTGAAATATACGTGTGTTTTATTTTACGTTAAGACTTAATTCGAGAAAGAAATAAAACAAGTGCAAGATAACGAGGCTCTTGGCTACGCACCTATTTTAACGTATTTTATAGAACATACGCGGTGCAATTGATATAATACTTTAAAATGTAGTAAAACTTCGTATACGAGGGGTAAAATAGTAATTTACTGCATTTAAAATTTTGCCATAAAAAGAGAACTCATCTTGCTTATAATATGCCCATTGAAAGGTGTGTTAACCGGGAGCATGGAAGGCGGGAACAGTTATGAGTTAAAATTCTAAAAAATGGAAAATAATAGACATCCTGATATATCAATATTGCAAAAAAATGTGACTGTGACGCAATGGTTGTTTTGTTTCTTTTTCGATGACGTTTAGATTTATACAAGGCGGAAGTGTAAGCACCACTTTAAATGAAACCACAGTTTTAACTACTCTATAAAAAAATGAATTCCCAAAAATGAAAAAGTATTTTTTTCAAACAAAATAAATAATAAAATTGTCGTTTTAAAATAAAACGCCATTTGTAAGGACGACGCACGCACACATAAACCTATCAAAGGAACACCGCCGCACACGCCTCATTTCGAAATCGAGTCGTAGGTATTGGCGATAAAGTTCAAAGTTGTTTAACCTTTTAGTAGTATTTTTGTAGTAGTTACGTTATTGGGATCTATATGTACTCGCGTCACACGAAATACAGGTAATGGATAAAAATCGTGAAATGAAAAAAAAATCCTACGTCCAAACTGTTGAGGCATCTTGATTAATTTCTTTAGGTTTGAAATATTTTAATTTTTATGCTGTTTCCGTAAAAGGAGCGCTGCCTCTTCCACCTTTGTATATGAGGGGAACATTCGCAATTCCGCCCAGCTTAAACAGCTCGAGATGCTCAACTACTTTTATTTTTTTATGTTATTTATTTATTTATAGCATATTACATAAAAAATATTTTTCTTCGCGGTCTTGAGCCCGATTTTGCTTGTATGACCACTGCACATTACTTAGTACATAAAGTTAAAGAAAACATAAAAAGCATACAAATTACAGATAGTTTTAACAAACATAAAAAAATATTAAATAACAACAAGTGACGCGTATTTACTATTTGTAATTACGCGTACCTTTTTAATGTCCAGCTACAGTATGTTCCTTTTGTGATAAAAAAAAAATTTTTTTTTTGTTTATTATTATATTATAGTAATAATTTCTTAAATATTTGTTTTTTATTATTATAATTTTTTTAATAATTTGACAAGAAAAAAATCTCATATTTTGTATTTTATATTATGTATAGTAAATTTATCTTTAAGCGTTTTCGGTACTTCATTAATCAGTCTTGGGATTTTATAATTTATTGTCCTTTTACTATAAAAATTGTTTCCTCCAGTTGTTTCTATTGTATTATTTAAATTGATCTTGTTAATATTTTGTGTCCTTTAAAGTTTCTGTTGTAATTAAAGTAATGTTCTTTAAGTAAAATATGTTTTACTTTATCTTGAATTGGTAGAAATTGTGGTAGAATTTTTGTCTTACTGACGATGGTGCAATAATTTTTTGAGTTTTTAAATTGAATATTAATGCGCCATATTATTTTTTTAGGGTTTCGTACAATAATAAAACAAAAAAGATCCCTTATAGGATTACTCAACACGCAATGCCTCCAGAATTCGATGGAAAGTGGGGAAAAGCGTGTCTTAACACTAGGTTCCCTCTGCCTACCTCAGTGTGAAGCTGATTACAAGATTACTTTGTTGTCCGATTATAGGTCAGTATATCTATCAAGACCTTTTATCATATGGAGATATAAAGCTGAGATTAATGGACCACTGTTTATTCATCGCTTTTTTTGCTGCATTATGTGTGAAATTCACTGCGTAATCAAAATCTATAATTACGAAATTTCGCAAGAAGCAAGCAATAAAAGAAAGAATCTGAAAATGGAAATTTATAAGTATATCAGAACAAAACCGTTATTAACTTACATTTATAGTTAATTCCATACAAAATGACTGCATATGCCCGCAAATTTAAGTTAATTTTTATAAGTCGCCTTCTCATTCACCTGCAATCATTTAATTGGTACGGAATCGTCAGTGTGCGAGTCCGACACGCACATAACCGTTTTATTTTAAAGTATCCTAAATGATTAGTTAAATTTTTAATTGTGTGATAGTGCAAAGACAAAAACAAACTCATTTTAGCATTTATAATATAAAGGATATATAATTAATTGATATTAAAGATATATGTATAATTATGATATATTTGGATACTCTTACATTATTTATTGCTAAACCAACGCAATATGTTATCAACTAAAAGTGACGAACGGATAAGTAAAATAAATAATAAAGATATTTTTATATGTTGGCATATAGACCTCAGCGATAGGTAAGTAGTTGTCCCCTTAATCTGCGGCAAATGTGCGAATATCTTATACTAAAATAAAAGGTATTTCAATTGCAGGTAGATATATCGCAAAAGTTTAAAATGGACAATATTTTAGCCAAAGTCGAATATTATTTATATGCAGTAGCTATATCTTATGATTAGATTAAAATTGGTAACAAATTATAGTATACTATATTAGAATTTGATTATTGCTAAGCATTTTAATAAATTATAGTAATCATCTAAAGTTATTTTCTTTAATGGACGTTAGTACTTTATTGGTAGTTTGAGTGAAAGCATTCCGTATTTTACCGCAGACCACTTGTAATATGCAATCTATTAGGTAATTTTGTATTTTTATGAATCACGTGTCATTGACATTACAAATACTATTTATATTTCTCAGATCTCACTGTTGTTTAAATCACGACTTGTATGTGCTGTCGTGATTTTAAAATTGTCGTCTTCTTGGCTTTTTGTTCTATTTTTTCACTTACATATCGGTACAAACAGAAGATATTCAAATAATACACATAAAAGATACATAAGCTGTATAATACTCATATAATACTTACTCTTTCACGAACATCATTTATTATTTGGACAGTGGTTATCAATTTTTTTTCTTTTCTATAAGTTTGATACATTTTTACTATGTACATTCAGACACATCTTTTATTCATACAATCACATTTAATTAAATATTTAAATAAATTTACTTACATTCTAGACAAGTGGAGTTATCAACCTGAGCATAGTACGGCTGACATTCACAAATGCCTCTATAGCAACGTGCGTTTGAAACACTACACTCTCCATTAGAACGGCAACTTGATCCTAATGATGACCCCTCGGCTATGGCTACCTGCAAACGATTTATCACATTAATGTTGTATCAGTACTTAATAATTTTATATTAATAGTCATAATATGAGAAATAATAAATAAATATCCAATCAATAAAATTCATCAGATGTCGGAATTTGTAAACTTTCTTCAAATACATATTACAAATTATTTTTTTCACCTTCACGTATATAACAGGGTAGGCAGAGAGAATTTAGTGTTAAGACACTCCGTAAAGTAAAATAATAATAATAATGAAAAAAATAATACATAAATCCTATAACTAAATACATAGTAGAAATCTCATAAACCTTATACCTATACTAGTAAATGGTATATCGTATAGAGGATCGTAAAATCGTGCTGAGATAAACAGAGGGACGCGGCTCCCTCTGTCCTGCGAATGGCTGGCAATAATGAAGAGGTATTAATCTTAGAGTTGAGTGAACGCTAAGAACAGGCTCCACCTTGTAACGTAAATAAAATATATATATTTTTCAAAACTATCACTTGCAACCTTTTTTTTGTTTAAAAATTACTTACCTATAAACAAAAAAAAATGTAATTTTATATACTTTAATGTCATATATTTATTTCCATTATTCTTTTATCTATTGATACTAAAGAACGTGAGGCGAATAAGATTGTTCTATTTGTTGTAAATATTTCATATACTCTGTGTTCATATAAATATGCAAAAAGCAATTGCGTCGTATAAAATATATCTTAAAATGTATACTTCGATTATCGTAGTGTTATGTGTAGAAAGTGTTATAATAGGTTAAGCTGTTTTGAGCTTATGTGCCTACAGACAGGTTCAATATAGGCTGTCAGTGCTATTAAGTGCATGATGATACACAAGTCACAATACGAATACCATTAAAGCTTAAGTATGAGAGGAAGTGCTTATATATTTTTTTGATTAATCATAATATTTTTGTAATAAATTACGATTAAGAAATTAAAGTTGTTTTGATTTTTCGTTTTAAAAATAATTAAGCTTTCGGCTGACCTAGGTCGGTGAGTCTTACCAAGTGAATTGTATTGCAACCAAGTGAGTATGAGGTTTAAAATCGTCAGTGGATCGACATTACTATAACAAATCAAGTGTAGAGAATAACTTTTTTGATTTTTTTTTCTTATATAAAACCTACAAGTACCTGTATAATGTGTATATATTATACAGAGCGAGTCTATTTTGCATAAAATGTTTCTGTTATAAATTGCCGTCTTAGTTAACGTGTCTTCGCGTCTATAAGGATGTCCGCCATACCTACGCTCACTCTATTAGATCATTCATAATGCAAATAATTATTTTGTCAGAAGTAAAGTGCTATAAAAATATATACTATTATATTTTGGATCCCTCCTCGCTTGTTTGCTATAAAGCAAGGTAAGCAAAAGGAGGACGAAAAGTTAAGACACTCCGTTCCCCACATACCCGTCCAAATTTTCAAAGCATTGTGTGCTGAGTAATTCATTTTAATTGTGGCAATAAATGTATATAAAATAAATATAAAATGTAACGTCTACTGACACACGTAAAAATAACACTTATTTCAATTCATTCATAATTCATATTGAATTCAAAGAAAAATAACATTTTAGAACGACACAGAAATGCTGAATCTATAAGTTATTCAAGTTCCGGAAACACGAAATTATTCAGAAAGGAAGAAGGGTCCGACATGTTATGCCGCTTTATAATTTACGAGTAAGTTCCTTTGTAACTGTCTTTGATAGGAGAAAATTTTGAAACATAGTGAATAAATAAGAGGGTGTAAAAATTTGTATAAAATCTTAAGGGAACACTTTTATATTCCAGCAACAGATAGTCTATTGTGGCGATTTCCTTATAAAAAATATAAAATCAAATAAATCAGATTCACGCTGTATCCCGTACTCAGCAGGGTAGGCAGAGAGAACTTAGTGTTAAGACACTCCGTTTCCCACTTTCCGCCGGGTTCTGTAGCCATTGCATTTTGAGTGGCGGAACTCATCACCGCGCTTTGCGTCGACATTAGGGTGAACAAATGAAAATATAAATGTAAATAAATATTTCATTTTCTCGAGTGGGGATCCAACCCACAACCAGTTGATTTTACAGTCACACTTTGTGTCTCTGCGCCACGACTGGACTCTATAAAAAATATAGAAGGATATATATTTTTTTAGTAAATGTATAGGTAAATTTACGCAAGATGGGGCTCGAAACAATTTTTTTTATTATACCGCCTATAAAATGGCAAATAAGAATTGCGGAAATATGCTTAAAAAATATGTACCTAATTAAGTAAGTATATATAATGTACTTAATAGTTAATCTAATGAAATTATACAGGATGGAAGAGGCAGCGTTCCTTTTACGGAAACAGCATATAGGGTAAAATATTTCAAATCCATACCTAAAGAAATTAATCAAGATAACTATAGTTTAGACGTAGGATTTTTTTTTCATTTCACGATGTTTATCCATATCTGTATTTTGTGTTCGCAGTTACATAGACGCATACTACTACCAAAATACTACTCTAAAGGTTAAACAAGTTTGAACTTTGCCGCCAATATCTACGACTCGACTTCGAAATGGGGCGTATGCGGCGGTTTCCCTTTGATAGGTTTATGTGTGCGTGCATCGTTCTTGACAAATGCGTTTTATTTTAAAACGACAATTTTATTATTTATTTTGTTTTTAAAAATTGCTTTTTCATTTTTGGGAAAAACCTTTCTTTTTTTAAATTGTATTAGGCTTTTATGGAGTCGTTAAAACTATAATAGATAATATTTTCTTATTATAAGTATTAATTGTGTACATAATTATATCTATTAATAGTATTATAATTAATACATACATATGATACAAAAATTAAAAAATATTAAGATAAAAAGTTTACAGACCTGTGTCTTTAACGTTTTAGTATTAAAAAAAATAAAAATATATTTGTTATCTGTCCGCATTATTTATTGAATTTAATATCTATACTCGATTCACGAAGGCATGACATAAAAGGTAAACATGTCAAAAAAAGGTTCTTTTACATTACAGGTATCATGGAGTTATTATATTAATTAAAAAATATATATTTTAAGTAATAATACTATAAATAGCCATAAAATTTATTATAATATTATCTTATAATTGAAATAGAATACCAGTAAAGCGGGGAGAATTGTTTTTTACAAAATTCTTATTATTTTCGAATTTTTTTTTAAAAATATCTTATTATTATCGAAATATAATTTAAATATTTATATTTTCAAATTTTATAAAATTGTCCTCTGTATATATATTAAATAAAAAGAAGTTAAGTTAAAATAAAGGAAAACGAAAAGTAGTAAGTAAAACAACAATAATAAAAATAAAGATTGTTTTCATATTTAAAGCAAGAGAATATTTTAACTTAAAATTTAAAAATGTTGGTATGTACTCGGTTTTTTTTATTTTCAATAATATTTTTTTAATAAGTCATGTACATGTAAAAACATCTAAAAGTCAACTTCTTCTCAAACTTCAGACACATTTTAGTACTATAAAAATAAATTATTTCTCGTAATTGATATTTATATTAGAACATTATTGTTCTAATAAAAATACAACAGTAGAAGCTTGGTAAAGCTGTAGTCACCATGTGATAAAAGAAGAGCAAAAGATGAAAAATAAAATTAATTTAATAGATAATGTGGTTAACCGTTTCGTCATTAATGTTGATGACAGTTCCTCAGAATCCTCCGTATTCTTATAAATAATTGAATAATAGATATATTAAGATTTATTATCCTAATAGTTAAGTAAATTTTAATAAAACTTGTACATTTTCATTTTTTTTTTGCTATTCTTATTTTATACAAAGATATTTTATATATAACATTCAAGCACAACAAGCAATAATGCTATATATAGAAAACTCCACGTTAAATAAATTAAATATAAATAAAAAATACAATAAAGTTTGAGAAACAGAATTTTTTTGTTTACATTTTTTGTCTTGCCATAATGAATCGAGTATAATGTTTCGCAATTTTCTTACTACTTACAGTTTATTTTAGAAAACCTATTCTTCATATAAAAATCTTGGTTAGTAATAACATTTTTTATGGAACAAGATTCAGTAATAAAGTAAGTAACTTGTAATTAATTAGCGTACGATCGATGTTATCTAAGAAAACAATCTATAAAAACGGAATATACATTAAAGGCGCCAAGAGAGCGTGACACACCGCTAGCTGTTATTCTCATGCAACTCAAACTTATAACCTGATCCAGGAAAAGGATATACTATGATGGATATGATTGTATCAAGTGTCACTGAAGCTTTTGCGACAAAAAGTTCATTACATTGAAGTGGACGACGGTGTTTGTATGCAATGCGTCCGTTGTACTATCATTATAAGCTCGTAACTTGCGCGAAATTTTTTCCTCTTCCTTTATTGCATAGCTAAACAAACCGGTACTCTTGTATAGACATAAAAAAAATATGTACTTATAAGTTACATTGTTACCGCATCGCTCACGCTTTGTGGGGTAGCCATATAGATAGAACTATGCGATGCATCTCTATTTCATTTGAAATACATTTTAAAGTTCATGAATTGTATGTTAGGTGTGGTATTTGTTAATAAATCAACATTTCAAATATAGAGATATCTGCGCTGGAATCTAGCTTACAATCAAAGATTTTTTTTTTGGAATCTTCTCATGTGCTGCAGTAACGTGATATTCAATTATTTGTAGTATAAAGAAAATTTGGATTTTTTTTTAGAAGATTTTTAATAATTTAATACACAATTTATTTTGGTTCAGAGAAAATATTTGCCAGGACGGTCTGGACCAAATAAAAAAAAATCGGCTTCACGCTTTGTCCCTCACACAGGAGGGTAGGCAGAGGGACCCTAGTGTTAAGACAGTCTATTCCCCACATTAAAAATCGGAGAAATCTGAAAAAATTGCGTATTGAATGGCGGAACTCAACGCTGCGTTTTGCCTTGTCACCTAGATAAATATTTCATTTTCTCGAGTGGGGGTCGAATCCACACAACCAGTCAAATTTGTAGTCACACTTTGTACCTCTGCGCCACAACTGACCTCAAATAATAGAGCCTAGAAAATCAAAGAAACTCTTCAAATTTTATAAGCACACTGCAAATATAATTGAGTATTTTGTGCATGCAATTGCAATTTGTGTATTTGCAATACAAGAACTACATTGAGAAAAAAATTGGTGAATTTAAATTTTTGATGTCGATGATAGACCAACTAAGGTACCTACTACAAATACTAAATTGAAGCCAGTAGCAATCAAAATTCTAAATTTAAAAATGAACATTAATTCTATTTTGACTTCCAAATTAAAAAAATTAAAAAAAAATATATATTTTTGTTTCTAGAAAGTTCTATTAAAAAAATAACAGCCTGTGAGAGGGTAGAGTAAGTAGAAGTTCTACATCAAGATAAAATGACATTCGCGTGTACTGTAACATTACACAATGATGAATTCTCAAAAGCCGCAGTACTAAACCCAACAAACACTTTAACTGTATCTTTATTAACCTTGAGAAAGTCTCCCGTGTGGCATCTATTCACATGACAGGAGAACAGTAAAGTGATGCAATAAATAAGCCTGCGGCGTAAATTACGCACTCCAGTCTCTGTTCCATCTTTGTACTGACAGTTACTGAAAACTGTCTGCATTACAACATGGTTTAAGATTTACTGCCTCAAAACTTGGTGTACCCACTTCATGTATATTAGGTTTACTAGATTTAGGTTACAGGCAGGACGGCTTATGTTATATATAATATGGCTTTCTATATTTATCACTAAATAATAAAGGTTTTGGCAAAACAAAATATTGGTGTTTTATTTGGTAATTCATATTAATATTTGAAATATAGGTTACTAAATATTAGGTAAATAAGATATTCATCTTAAATATATGTTTAATGAGAATAGTATTGGATATACAAAAAAAAATATTGACTAACAAAAGCAAAGATTTAGTTTGTATGCAATGCTGGCCAATTAAAACTTAAGAGCCATTCCGAGTAAGCTTGTTCAAATATTTTACTATGCGCGCAATGTTTTTACTGCGTTAACTAAATGAATATTGCATTTTATTTGGCTGTGATAAGATATATATTTGTATGAATTAATAACCTGTTGCTGAGTGACCGGAAACCAATGTGCGTGCGAACGCGCGCGCTTTAATAATGAAGCTAGCATAATATTGTTTTGAGTTTTGTTGACGCTTTAGTTGGCGCCCGTGACTTTTAACAATACATTTCGCGTGTGCCTTCAATTAATTCGTAATTTCAGCCTTTTTAAATCTAAATTAACACTTATTCTCTATTATGTATTTAAATTTATATTTATCGCTGCATTTCTTAAAGCTATTCGTTACATTTAATAATCATCATCGTTTTCTACGATACCAAATAGATATCTAAATGCTCATCTGTCGTTGTATAGGATTGTACTTGGGTAATACTAATAGGTAGTTATAACGCTGTCGGAATGTCATTAACATAGCGCCCGAGGGTTCAGCTGTCGATTGCATAAGGCAATAAACACATTAAAAATACAGCTACATTACTATACGTTACAGACGACTATTTAAAATTTTAAGTAAACCTGCGTAGCTAGTATGACTAATGTGTGTGTCTATTTTAATTAACATCACATGCACACACAAATAAATATTGAAAGCACAGAGTAAAAATAATGCTAAAATATTAAAGAATCTCTATCGTTGTACACAAATACAAAGAAAAAATATCTATGCTTCTATAAAATGGTACTATACTTAAAAAAATGTTAAAAGCTTTATGGGTCATGAGTTATATACGCGACGAAAATCTAAATGTTTACTATCATAAATAGTAGGCTCAATTTATACAATAGTAGGACGGTAACAGTAGTGTAATGACATAATTTCTTTTATAATGTCACAATGGTTATTCTTTCTTAGAAATGTATATAGAAATGAAACGTTTTCACCGCAGTTATACATTAAACGGTAGTTTTTTTTCTTTTGTAAGTTGTATTTGCATATCATACTTACATTATGCGGCTGGAATAAAAATGCTCACGATTCGGTGAACACGATGTTAAAAATCTACTGGTTTAAGGGTTGTGACACACTTAAATTTGTGTATAATCTAAGGACAATAATTTGAAGCTGCATTAAGAGTAAGTTACTCGAGATCATTGCGTCCGTTTGAGTTCCCGCGAGCTTGCAATAAGTGGTCGTTGACCGTACACGCGCCCTATGATGTCTTATTTTTAAGTTATTCTAAATGTTTAAGTAAGAAAATGTTCTATTATCACTTTTTATTTTCTTTTTGTGCAGTTCTTTTTATTTTGATATTTAACGCTTTAAAGCGTTAATAGCTCAACATTTCTTGTCTCGCTACGTTCTCACAGGATAAGAGAAGATCTGTGAAATTGTTAATATCATGCGAAAACCATAACAAAACTGTGTGGGGTATTATTTTTTAAATCGATGATCTTATCGTATTTAGAATACTGTAAAGTGAATGCTATAATCACTGCTACTACTTGTTTACTATTAACAGGATAAAAGATTTTTGCCGACGACGAGTATTGATTTAAGTATCTATGTTTTTTTTTATCAAAACATACCATTGATTGATTTCCTAGTATGAGTGTGTTTGTGTTATATATTTTAAGATAACAAATAAATAAATAAAAATAAATCAGTTTCACGCTGTATCCCGCACACAGCAGGGTAGGCAGAAGAAACCCTAGTGTTAAGACACTCCGTTCCCCACTTTCTGCCAAATTCTGGAGGCATTGCGTGTTGAGTGGCAGTACTCACCGCCGCGCTTTTACCTCGACACCAGAGCGAAGAAATGGAAATATACATTAAAGTAAATATTTCATCTCCTCGAGTGAAGATCGAACCCACAACCAGTCGGTTTTACAGTCAACACGACTGGCCATATTTTGAGATAGGTCTTCTAAATACGTTAATAGCTTAACTAATGCAATATTTTTTCTTAACAGCTTGTTGTGGAATCCCATTTCTTACGGCAGTTATGATATAGCCATTATAAAATGCCAAGAAAACAATTCGTACACAAAAACTGTTTCGAATACAATAAAGTGATCGTGTTCTGATGAGATATTTTGACTGAGATATATATTTTTTGTTCATTGTGACTGATGTCGTGATGTGAAGAGTTGCTTGTAATAGGTGTCCATTGTCGAATAGGTTGAATGCAAACCTCAATTAACCACGTAGTTGGTTTGTAAGCATTGAACAATATAAATCATGTTGGACGCAGCGTCTGGCATTGTTAGGAAAGGTGCGAACTGTTGAGTTTAGTGTGTCAAAGTTCAGTTTGACCGTTAGGTGGCCGTTCGAGTTCCCAGAAAAGGCACCAACGAAAATCGTAGACGTCATTGTTGTTAGAAAAGATATGTATAATTGTTATATGGAATTAACTTTATCGGTCACTGTTGTTGTACAATCGGAGCTGTTTTTTTCCAGAGCTTTTATTGAGTTCAATTTAAATTTGATATAGATAACTTTTAAATACGATAATAATATTATCAAATTATTCGAAATACATTTAAATCTATGGAATTAAAAATTATATAACGTACATATGTACCTACTACTTATATTTTTAT
>DWMY01001953.1:0-12992 GCA_018249775.1 Heliconius hecalesia formosus
TCCGGGGGGTCCTCATGCTTTTTACGTGACCTTCCTCCAGTATCTTAGATACTGTGTTTTCGAAGGTCAACCGAGGTCTCCCCCTACCTCTCTTACCACTCACTTTTCCATCATAAATCTTTTTTGCTATTCTTTCATCACTCATTCTTTCGACGTGCCCAAACCAGCTGAGCACGTTTTTCTTCATTCTCACCGTGACATCCTCGCTAGTACCTGCCATTCTGTGTACCTCTTCATTGCGGATTCGATCAGCAATCTTTCGCGATTCAATCTTTAGCAGAGCATTGTCCAGCAGATCAAAAATGCAATGGAGATCTCTTCGCATGCACCAGAGTTCCATAGTTTCTGATAGGTTTTAAAAATACTAGCATTTTTACCCAAAAAAAAGTTATTTGAAAAAATTATGGGTTAACTTCCCTAGGCAGATGATTCTTTATAAATAAAAATCGAGGCGAGTCCTGCACACATAGGGATTTGTGAAATAGTTCCTAACGTAGAAAAAAAATAACAAAAAAATGAACTTTCGTTTCGTAAATTGTTCAATCGTAAAGTAATTTTATATTATATGTATATTTTATATTCTATTGTGCAAAATGTTACCATTTGATTCATATTCTCATTTAAAAAATGCATCCACATTACAGAACATAGGATCCAACTTAAATGGCTCACTATTAGGCAGTGTCGTACTCTCTATATCCTTACTCTCTTCTACACTATGCTTTTCCATCCTCACAGCCCTGATTACCTTAAATCCATATTTTGTTATTTATTTTTATTGTAGTATATATAAGTTGTTGTATATTGCGTCTTCTAATCTCTTTTATGGTAAAGGTTGCCTGGTAGAGATAACCTGTGGTGATAAGGCCGCCGTTATCCTAAAACTGTATTTCTTATTTTTATTTTCATTTGTGGTAATCATTGGTGTAATAAAGTATTAAAATAAAATTAAATCCGCTTCACGCTGTATCCCATACACAGCAGGGTAGGCTAAGGGAACTTAGTGTTAAGACACTTTATTCCCCACTTTCCGCCCAATTCTGGAGGTATTCCGTGTTGAGTGGCAGAACTCATTGCGCGCTTTGCCACGACACCAGAGCGAAGAAATGGAAATATAAAGTAAGTAAATATTTCATCTCCTCGAGTGGGGATCGAACCCAAACCAGTGGGTTTTACAGTCACACTTTGTGCCGCTGCGCGACTTAGAAAATTGTTCTTTTGTCTGTATATTTATTTCAGATTTATACCTCGACGCGATCCCGAGATAAGTGGACTTACCACCAAAGCTTTCCTTTAACAGTTAGATTTTTACCTTTTGAGTTTTGGAACCCTAGAAGACACGCTACATACACGTTAACATAAACCCATCTGAAATTACCTAGGTCAACAACAACAATTATAACTAAAAACAACATTAAAAACATAATCGTAAGGAACCCCACACCGCGCACGCGCGCCCACATCCTCCTCGCATTTCAACTTGCTCCTACAGTTGTGAATGAGACGCCGCCAGAGTACATTACTCTCTAACTAAAATACTTATAAAATCGCGAACTATTTAATAATATAATGTCAGTGTCTCACTGTGACATAGTGTAGTGATGTGTAACTTACAAGTTGTTATTTTGGGAATTTCAGTGTTGTTCAAATGTTCGGATTCAGTGGGTAAGTTTGGAAGTAACTGGAAATAACTTTTTTTTTTGATAATTATGTTTTTTTTTGTCTGAAATGTTACTAATTTTGTGTTTTATTTTGTTGTATATAGTTAATAATAATTTATTTTATTTGTGGTATGCAAGGAGCTGTAATAATAATATTTTATTTTTTTATTCATATTTTTAATAAATTTATTTTGTTATTTATACAGAAATATTATAAAAGTGATACAGATTATTGTTATAACATTTTTGTATCAAAATAATCATAAAATATCATAAAAAATATACAAAATCGATGAGTTTTATTATTATTTAAACTGCGACAATATTTTTTATAATCGAAAAATAATTTATTATATAACTTATTATAATATAATTATATAACTTTAATTATATTACTTTACAGCTTTAAATTGCTTTGTAGCTGTGCAGTAAAAAGCTACATTAGACCAATTATGATTTAAAAATAACCAGTTTTTTTATAACAATACATCTATTCTTATAATTACGGTATTAATTAAATATAAACATATATTTTATTACGTAAGATGCTACATATTTACAGCCTTCTCTATTCCCTGCAGAAATGAGAGAAAGAACAGATAATATCATTTACTAGAATTATGAAATGAATAGTATACATACCTACTTTTATTATTTATTCATTTATTTGGACACAGCAGTTTTTATATTAATTTGTATTAGTAGCTACACAAAATTTTCACATATAAAAAAGTAAAAAATAGCTCAAAAGAAAAACATCTTTATATATTTATAAAACACATTTAATAATAAAAAAAACATAAATAATAAAAATAAATAACCGAAAAAATAACAAAAAGAACTAAAAAATTCCATCAGCATTACTAAACAAAGTAGTTATAAAATATAACGTTATGTAATGACGGACCCTCCGCCGGGCCTGAATACATTTGGAGGGATAACTTTTGTACAAATAACTTTTTTCTATTCCTTATTACGCTTATGTGAATTGAAATGTTCTTAGAACAAGTGGGAGTAAATGATGATCGATAGTTTCTAACTTTAAATGAAGCAAAAGTATATTTATATACTAAAATATGTGTTTGTTTTTCTTTTAAAAGACAAAGGAAAAAAATGGATGGTTCAATTCTATATATTTTCTTAAATAATACACACAAACAAAGAAAAAATGCAAAGCATAATGAGTGACTGACCGTAAACGTGACAGGTTGTGAATTTCTTAAAAAATGCATTTAAATGATTTAGATTACTGTGATTCAGTTGGGTACCAGGGTAGGTAAAGGGAACTTACTTATTTTTTTAAGCATTGCGTGTTGAGTAGTGAAAACCAGCGCCGGGCTTTGTGTTGTTAATATAGGGAAGAATTGAAAATAATTCAATTCTCCAAATGGGGTGTCGAACCCACAACCGCGCTAATAGTTACAGTTAGACACTGTTGCGTTGCGGTCCCCGATGGTTACCTTTTATTTTATTAGACGAGTGAATTATCAGTTTCTCAATAATCCTGAACATCTAATGCTCATGGTAGGGCTCATTGATATTATATATGATTGTTTTGTATGTATATACAAAACAATTATATATAATATATTTATATATATATATATATATATATATATATATAAATGTTTTATTAAATCGATCGAGATAATGATATTCATATTATATGTAAACCAAATAAATATTATATGAATAAGATGATTGTTGAGCAACATTCCCTTAAATTAAAATAAGTGAACAATAAGTACGTATTTGTAACATATATTTTTAAATTTACGAATTTTCTGTATTTAGTACGATAGGCAGATAAGAGAATCTACATCCCTGCAACAGACAAAAAAAAAGTGTCGACTTTACTTGGGGAATGATTATATTTCAGTATCTACTTTATTCGCCCTGGTAGAACAAGCCGCGGTGTTATGTTGCGCGAATCGATAAAATATCTCGAAATTTGAACGAGACATTGAAATATATGTTAAGCAGCTAAAGTATTATAAAGTTCACAAAACGACAAGCAATAATATTAAAAGTTGTAAAACTTTTAACAGTAATATTATGTTACGCCGTATAAAGTTTAGCCTCGATTAGTCAAATTGGAGTAAAGTAAATATCCCTATTATTATGAAAAGTATATATTAGTATGAAAATTTAAATGGTCGAATGGATTTCACCAATTCTATTTCCTTATTTGTTATCGTTTTTTTTTGTTAATAGGGACTTCGTATGTTCTAGTATTTAAATCTTCTACAAATAAACATTCATGAGACTTAATTAAAAGGCCAATAGTGGCGCAGTGGTACAAGACTGTAAACGCTACAGGTTGTGCGTTCGATCCCCACTCGAGGACATGAAATATTTAATATTTCTTCGCTCTGGTGTCAAGATAAAACGCGGCGTTGATTTCTGCTACTCAATACGCATAAAGTGTGGATTTGGTCTTGGTCAGGTTCCCTCTGCCTACCCTGCTATGTGAGGGTTACAGCGCGAAATTAAAAAAAATTAAATCCTTCTACAGGCTCCCCTCACATTTAACAAACTAAGAAAGAACCTATCGGCCTATTATCACACAGTTCTTTACTAAGCCAAAACAAAGCATAAAGCGGCATCATGCTTTTTCCTGTATATCAGGTTAGGCAGATGGAACATCACAAGTTACAGTTAAGATCTTATCTGCCCAATTTTTCAAGACATTATGTATTGAGTGACGGAACTCAACACCGCGCTTTGCCTTGTTATCAGAGTAAGGAAACCCAACTCACAAGCATAGTAATATACATAATGTAATATTCTGACATTATATTTATAATAAAAAGTTACATATCTAAATGAAAATTTCGGACTCCCAGTTGGTCTGCCAATAATTTACCAGTTTTATTACTCCACTTAATAGACTGACGTAAAAGATGAGTAATTAAGTAACCTAACTGTCTCTACTCCCAACGCACTCGTTATCGACGTCGTAAAAAACTTCTCTAGGGTATAACCGTCGTAACGAATAAAACTTAAGGGCAGTTCTGAATGTTGGCTAGAGTTGCTACTTTAAAATTTAAAAAACTAATGCTTTAGATCTGGAGTGATTTTTTTGTATTTGAAATAAAATATAGTGATTAATAATAACCAACATTTTTATTTAAACATTATTCTCTAAATAAAAATAAAACACAAATATGTTTAAAGTGTAAGTGTGACAGAGTGTGTGTGAAGAGGCTAGTCTTGGCGCAGCAGCAGAAAGTGTAACTGTAAATGTAACAGGTTGTGGGCTCGATCCCCACTCGAGGAAATGAAATATCCATTATAATTTATAATTTCATTTTTTTCCTCTGGTCTCGAGGCAAAATGCACTGCGTTGAGTGAGCTTTTTGAGTTAAGCTGCGTGCGCACTCACCACGCAATGCAGAATCGGTGGAAAGTGGGAAACTTAGTGTTTTATCATTAGGTTCCCTCTGCCTACCCTACTGTGTGCAGGATATAGCGTCAAACTGGATAAAAAGTGGTAAATTTCTTATTAAATTTCTTATTAAATTCGTAAATTTCTAAAGATTTCTATTCTATAAGAGTTCCAACCGATCTTTTTGAGTAATATGTTACTTCGTCACTACACATACATTTATATACCAAAAGTAATAAACATTTTCAACTAAATTAATATTGACACAAGCAATATTCATATTATTGTATACTACAGGTTTTTTTTTTATATTAAACCATTTTAATTTTCTATTCTTATAAAAAACAATATCAATTTTTATTAACTAACAGCTTTCTATATAACGATATGAAAAAAAATGTATTTAATGATTTCGATTGGCTAAGTATCCATTTGGGAATCACTGATCCACAAATGTGTAGTGTATTATGAAGAAGCAACTAAAATCTCGTAGTTAGGATAGATAGATAGGTAGATCTCAATATAAGAAGCCTTTGAATTCTAAAGAGTAGAACGCTCAAATTGTAATTTATCACGTTGTTCGTAGAGAATTTCTCTCGAGGAAACTCCTAACGAAATTGTAGGACACGTATAGTGAAGGTAGATTTATTGAATGGATTCTTGATCTTGGGAATTTTTAGGTAAAGGCCTAATTTTATCATTTTTCTTTATTATATTAGGCCAATAATATTAGGCTATAGGCTAAGGCTATTGTCGCAGCGGTGCAGCGTCTTATTATAAACGCGTCGTTGTGAGTTCAAAACCAACTCGCTCGGGAAATGAGAGAGATTTATTCGCACTGCAAGCAAAACAAAAATGGCGTTGCTATTCAACACGCATTTCTCAAGAATTGGGAGAAGAGAGGGAAGCAGAGTGTCTTAACACTAGGTTCCCTGACGGAACAGCACGAAACTGCAAAAAATATTTCGTCTTTTACTTACCTATAAGAAATATTTTTAAAAAAAATATTTCTTATAGGTAAGTGGACTCTCTAGTTTATAGATATAACATCCATTGAATCTTAAAATGTAACGTTTAAAAATCTAACGGTACTTTTTTCCAGAACGACGAAGAAAAAATAATTTAAGACAATCGAATCTACGCTTATTTCCTGTAGAGTCAGAAACTTTGTGACAACACTGTGATAAAAATATATTGGAGTAAATGAAAACTATAAATGTTAACTAACTATTTGCTTTAATTAAGCTTTCTATAGAATTGACAATGCTGACGTTCTAATTTTCATTGGTGAATAACAGGCACTGGAAAAAGTCTAATTGCGTACAGTATATGAAACATTTCATTTTATATTTTTAATTTTTAACTGGTTTAGCTCGAATATGAATGTGGATTTAATTAATTTATATGAAATGTCTACCAAAAAAATTATCAAAAAGTAAAAAAACAACTATCTTGACAGCAATTATACTTCATTATACTTCATTATCAAAAAATATATAATTATATATTTAAATTATTTTCATTTCTACGCTCAGGTTGTCTATCTAAGTGCGGCGTTGAATTCTGTATGTTCATATCCGATGTATTTTATTATTTTTAATATCGCTCAAAATACCTATCTGTGACATATTGTATGGCGGACAGCAAATATTTTTTTAGTCTTATCGTATCTTCATCGAGAGCCCAAGAATTAAAACCCATATTAATATTAGGAGACTTATTCTTATCCCTTAGAGCTTCAACTAAAATCGACTAAGGAGTATAAGCTGAAATATTTTTATGTTGCATGATATATTTATTGAGGAAAGCTAATAAGTAAGTATTACATCACGTTAACAGTTTCATATTACTCACTGTACTCGTGGTGGTTTGTACTTAAAAGGTGTTATACAAAACTCTTAATTATTGCCGTTCATGCCGGCGAAGCCGCACAAAAGCTAGTATCATACAATATTCTCTGCATTAATAAAATTTGCTTACCGTTTCGTCAAATGATGTCAAAACATGCTACATGTTATATTAGGTTTTTTTTTATTTTGTTTTAGATACGTTTTGTGTAAAATAACTGAACAGCTAAAATATTGTAAAGTCAAAGGAGAAAATTTAAAGGGCAACGAAATTTATGTTACCAATCAAACTAAAATAATAACTTAGAACCCACTTTATATTGTTCACTAAATTAGAACTCAATAATTGAATCAGCGTCGAATTATCGTCGCTCTGTTGAAGGGAAATTGGAGAATACCATTAGAAAGTTAAACTACTTCGGCTTAAGACTATTTTGTATCCGACCATCTTTGAATTATATTAAAATGTTATAAAAAGTAAATGTTTATTTATGCGTACAAAGCACGGTGTTAAATTCCACTACACAACACGCAATATCTCAAAAATTGAGTGGACAGTGATGGATGAATTGTCTTAACACTTGGTTCCCTCTGGTTCACTTGGTTCATAAAGTAGGGTAACTGCTTTATACTGAAATAGCGTGAAGCTATCATTTGTATTTAAAAAAAAAGAGAACATGCCATCAATCATGTAACATATTACATCACATACAATAATACAACTTACCTAATCTAAATTCCAAATCATACAAAATCACATGCCTCTTCTTTGAATTTTATATGAAATCATGATATTTTTATCTTTCATCTCCGAAATCGGATTTATAAGAGTTAAGCCCCGTATCCCTAGTGGAATAGTCAGAGAGAACAGAGCGCCGATCTCTGCATACCTCTTACACCTTGTCCACTGTCATCAACCTCTTCACATATGCCCTCCCGGGGTGTCCTCATGCTTTTTACGTGACTTTCCTCCAGTATCTTTAATACTGTGTTTACGAAAGTCAACTAAGGTCTCCTCCTGCCTTTCTTACCTCTCTTACCGTCATGATGACAAGAATCCGGTTATGATTAAATTTTTATACCATTTCAAATAAATAAAAAATGTGTAAGTATAAAAAATTCTAAGAACATAAAGGCAGTTCTTATACTCACTTAACACGTTATGCAGTGTAGTGTTAAAAATTCCGTTCCTCCTAAATTTGGAGATATTCCGTGTTGACTGGCGGAAGTCACCGCCGTACTTTGTCGCAAAGCGGGAAAATATCTTAAGTACAAATTAAATAATTTAAAATCATTTATTATATTCCCTCGAGTGGGAATGAAACCGACAACCGTTTTGTGTACAGTGAAATGCTAATATCTGATATAATAACATTAAGATTCCACACAGCAAGCAAAAATATTAAGAATATAGCTAAAATATTAAATTTAATCTGAACGAGATCTCGTAGAAATCAAAGGAAAGGATTCCAAGCTTTTTTTTCCATTCAATAAGCATTAGAATAAAGCTTCCGTTGATATCAAACGTTGCGAGTAAATGGATCCAAACGTTTCGTCTTAATTCGAGATAATTGAACGAAGACATAAGATAAAATTCTATATATATATATCTATAGGTATTTATTTGAAAACAAAAAAATATTCATATAGAAAATATAATATGATTATATATGTTAGCAGAATTACTGATTACTACTTTTTGGATCTATGATTGTTTCTGCACCAAATACTACAAGTGCTATATGTTAGGATGTTTAAATTATATGAAGCTAAACTCGAGTGTATTACTAGCAGTAGCAACCTCTGTAGAGTTACACTAGTTCCATTGTCCATCATCAGACGTCACCTAAATTACGTATTACTGCCAATTTACTTTTTGTTTTCAGCTTCACGCTGTATTCCGCATGTTTCGGGGTACGTTGAAGGGAATCTAGTGTGCAGATACTCCACTCACCACTTTCCGCATTCCGAATTCTGGAGACATTGCGTTTTGTGTGGTGGAACCCAACGCCGCGCTTTGCGTCGATATTAGAGCGAGGAAATTAAAATGTTAAATATTTCATTTCCTCGAGTGGAAGTCGAGTCCACAATCTGTCGCGTCTACTTTGTCTGCGCCAAGTTCCAAAAACAAATAATTGATATTGACTAATAATAATTTTAATTCAAATATCAATTGCTATATAAGTTTCTTTTCTCATTGAAAAACATATTTTTTCTTATGAAAAAATTAATTAAGACAAAAGTGCATACAGCTGCAAGTTGCAACTAAACGACTATTTTGTTCTGCGTCACTTGCAATTTTCCTAGCACCGTATCTTCATTTTGCTTACATTACAGTAAGAAACTTAATTATTTTATTTCCACACTTAGTGTGTTTTTCTTAGCTTCTAAATATAATATATTTTTTAGCTATACGGATTACAGTGTGTATTCCATATATAATAAGGCAGGAGACCTAGTGTTAAAGTATTCCGTTCTGTACATTTCGTTTATTTTTCGAGACATTGCGTGTTGATTGACGGAACTCAACGACGCGCTTTGTCTTGTTACTACATCGAGGAAATGAAAATAAATACTTTCTGTCTGCCATATATATGTGGAGTACACCGTGAATCTCTAAAAAAAACTAAAAGCGCTTAAACAATACATATTTAAAAGCCTTTATACTTTGCCATACATAAATAAATACATACATTGTATCGTATTTAAATATACTTAAAACAGCTCTCGAACGAAGCTCGTTGAAAAGACGAATGCTTTTGATCAAAAAGGGAAGGGACGTGAGCAAGCAATTAGGTATTAATTTGTTTAACGAACCACTGCAGAGAACAATGACGCGGTTACTATAGGATATTGGATCTGATCGCCTGAGTAGAATCCCGGGATAATATATTGTATTCTTTATTGCATATTCAATATATAAGATATACAAAATTAAAAGGTTTGAAAAAAATGCTTTACGAGGTTTCTCACATATAAAACGGTAGGGGTAACTAGTGTCAAGTCACTCTGTTCTTCTTTTTTTGTCTGAGACATAATGATATCGACGGATTGCCAAACAGAATTTCCCGAATTAGAGATATTAATAAAAATATTATATTTTTATTTTGTATATTCAATCAATCAATGTAAGGACGTTTTATTTTTATTTTTACGCTGCACATGGCAAGGTAAGCAAAGGGAACATGGGAACCTAGTGTTAAAAAAGTTCGTTTCTTTCCATAAATACACTTCCATTCCTTACTTTCTGTCAAATTCTTGATGCATTGCGTGTTGAGTGACGGGGATCAACGCTCATTTTCCGAGTTAGAATCGAACACAAAACCGTCGCGCTTACAGTTTCAGAGGTCATTGTGCCCCAGCGCTCTCTTTACTTATTTTTTCACATATATCAATAATATAACATAATTATAATTAACTAGGGACTCGCATCCCACGCTGTGGGCCACAACTTATTTCAGACAAGAGAATCTAATTTCGTACAAAGTTGTCCATCCCACAGGAATATATGTCTTTTCTCTTGCTACTTATACAGTTATTGTATCAATTTAGTATGAAACTCAAGAATATACAAAATTTTCAAATAATTAATTTTTCGTTGACAGGCCGACGAAACTGTAGAGGATAAATACTGCTATAATAGTTTTAACAAATGTAGCATATGTTCATATTTTCAGTAAGCGAAAACGTCATACAACCTAAAAGTTGATCTTCCTTTCCAAAAATCTGAATAAGGAATAGTAGGATCTCTCTGCCTACTCTATAACAGCGGGATACAGCGTGACACTAAATATAAACTTTGAAGTTGTAATATGTTTTGACTCTCTTCACCAATAAAACGATAGCATATTTACTATATATAGATAGACACATAAATACATAATATTAAAGTTAAATTTTGTAAATCAACAATTACTTAGAAAACCGAACTTAAATCGATTTTCATATATGTCTTCAATGAGTTGGATGTCTTTGATATAATATTATATTAGAGATAGTTAACTAAGTTACTTAGAACATTAAGTTACCTAACGTTCATTAGTGATTTTCAGCTTATATGTATGTACGTCATTAATAAATTATTATATTTGGTCTAGATAGATTCGATTTTATCTATAAATAAGTAGAGGCCAGTCGTGGTGCAGCGGCACGAGATGTGACTGTAAAACCGACTGGTTGTGGGTTCGATCCCCACTCGAAGAGATGAAATATTTACTTAAATTTATATTTCCATTTCTTCGCTCTGGTGTCGAGGTTAAGCGCAGCGTCGAGTTCTGTCACACAACACGCAATGCCTCCAGAATTCGGCAGAAAGTGGGGAACCGGCTGTCTTAACACTAGGTACTTCTGTCTTTATTTATTTAATTAATCTGTAAGATATGAAGTATTGGAGGTTTGTGAAAGAAGTAATGCAGTTCACTTTCACCAACTATTTATAGGACAATATTTGGACCTATATCTATTGCTTATATTATCAAATAGTACTATACAATATGTTATAGAATAAGCTTATATAAACATATAAAGTATTACGTTTTATTTTGAATGCCTACTATGTAGAATAAAATAGAGAGAGAGAGAAAGAGAGAGCACGTCAAAATACTACGTTCTCCACATTTATTGAGTGGTGGACTAAAATGGACTAAGCGACATGCTTTATTTTACCAGAGCGATTTCTACAGAGTAGGAATTGAATCCTCAACCAAACTTACAGTCAGACGATGTCCAATATAAATAAATATAAGCCAAACAACAAATAGAACATTCATAAAACCTATTAACACCTGTATGTTTTCTTGGAATAGTTCCAGAAAATTTAATAAGCCAAAGGCATTGAAGCGTAGAGGCATATCACAATAATCATAACCTACGAATAAAAGGGCAACGGTAACTCCGTGGAGGGTCCGCCGTAATCGCACAGTCGCGTGACTGTTATTGAAAACGTGGACAATGGGCCAAATTGTACTGCCTTTGACCAAGGACATTTGAATTTTATCCTTATTTTCTTTATTTATGTTACTAAGAAGCGTGTATATACGCTGATCGTTGGAAATTGGAAAGAAAAATCAATCTTTAGGCTGTATGACTTTTCATGCTTACTGAAGATATGAACGTAGATTTGTTAAAATTATTTTGACAGTATTTATTCTCTACAGTTTCGTCGGTCTGTCAATGAAAATTTTATTTTTCGATTTTTTTTATTTTCTTAACTTTCATACTAAATTGGAGTTACTTAAACGGTAATTGTATGATAACCGTTTAAGTAACTCCAAAAAAGACAAAGATTCCTGTGGGATGGACAACTTTGTACGGAACTAGTTTCTCTTGTCTGTAACAAGTTGTAGCTCACAGCGTGGGATGCGAGTCCCTAGTTAATTATACTTATATTATATTATTGATGTATATGAAAAATAAGTAAAGAGAGCAATTGTAAGCGCGACGGTTGTGTGTTCGATTCCAGCTCGGGAAATGAAATATTCAACATTTTCATATTCTCGCTATGGTAATGAGACAAAATGCGCACCGCCACTTAACACGCAATGCATCAAACGAATGAATTTGGCAGAAAGTAAGGAAAGGAAGTGTATTAATGGAAAGGCACGAAGTTTCTTAACTCTAGGTTCCCATGTTCCCTTCGATTACCTTGCCAATGTGCAGCGTGAAAATAAAAAAAAAAAACATGTCATATATTACATTGATTGATTGATTGAACACGCAAAATCAAAAATATAGTATTTTTTTAAATCCAATCGGGAAATCCTTCAATATCATTGTATCTCAGACGAAAAAAGAAGGACAGAGTGTTTTAACACTAGGTACTCCGTATCTACCCTTTTATATGCGTGAAACATTCTTTTTTTCTCAACTAACCTTTTAATTTTATATATCTTTTATATTTAATGCGCAATAAAGAATACAATATATTATCCCGGGATTCTACTCAGGCGATCAGATCCAATATCCTATAATAACCGCGTCATTGTTCTCTGCAGTGGTTCGTTAAACAAATTAATACCTAATTGCTTGCTCACGTCCCTTCCCTTTTTGATCAAAAGCATTCGTCTTTTCAACGAGCTTCGTTCGAGAGCTGTTTTA
>DWMY01001954.1:0-12991 GCA_018249775.1 Heliconius hecalesia formosus
TCAAGTTGGTTTCAGAATGCTACTATATTATTATTAGATAGATAGAATACTCGTATATTATGCAAGAAGTTATTTGAGTAATCAAAATGTGTTTCAGAAAAATAAGACTTATTGGCTTGCTTTTTTAGTATTTTTTTTATTTTTTTTTTCATTATTTCATATTATAGATAGTGTTTTGTAATCATATATGTTCAACTTCACGATTTCCTTCCATATAGCATCATAAGCCAAGAAAAAAATGTATGAAGACATTTCGTTCTTCACTTTTCGTAAGAACTCGAGACAAGAGAAAGTAAGTCGTTGGCGTAGTTTGTCGTATGTTTTTCTAAAAAAATCGGAACGGAATGTTTTACCTTTCCCGGTTTTTGAGAATCGAGTGTCTTAACATAGTTCCCAGTAGAAATTCCCAGGTTCTTTCTGCCTACCCTAAAAGGGCCTAAAAAATTTAGAATACAATGCAAATAAAAAACAACATATCACAAACGCATTATACATACTTTACAGATACTGCTCACACCTAATAAAAAAAATTAGACTCGTAAAGGAAAGCGAAAGATTAATGATGCGTAAAAAGGGTCTACTTTAAATAATGCGGAAGGAACCTGAATTGTATTTTTGTATTTTTATTTTTCTGCGTCGTTAGGTATTGATACCAACACATTTAGTATTTTATAGCGATTACAAATTTTTCTTTGCTCAGTTTTTGATTTAACACGGCTGATTTTGCAAACAATGTTTTATTTATGTGAGTAAGTACTTATTATTATTATTTTTGATGTCGTTTCTGTATTACAATTTTTTTTTTATCTCAAAATTTTATCGTTCAGGTATTGTTTACGCTACGTACAGACGTCGTGACGCAGAGGTACAAGCATATAATGGGGAATGCGACGGCTGTAGGTTCTACTTGGAAATAGAAATTACTATAATTTTAATTCTTCGCTCAAAAAGTTAGGAGAGATTGGGGACGAAATTTCTTAACGCTTCCCAATTTCCGTCTGCCTACTCTGCTATGTGCGTTACACAGAGTGAAGCTAAATGTATTGTACATTTTGTGTAGTACGTAATGACAGCACAGTGGTAACTTACAGAGTAGACGGAGAGAACGTACAGAAAGAGTGAAAAGCGACTTCTAACTTGATATTACTTAAACTATTTAAGTTTGGTTTTTAACGTTTCATTCCGCATATAAGATAGACGGGGATAAATTAGAGTCAAAATTAATATTATAGACTTATTTTACGTAGATTCAGGTTGGAGGCCAGTCGTGGTGCAGGGGTACAAAGTGTGACTGTAAAACCGACAGGTTGTGGGTTCGATCCCCACTTGAGGAGATGAAATATTTACTTAAATTTATATCTCCATTTCTTTACTCTGGTGTCAAGACAAAGCGCTTCGTTGAGTTCTGCCACTAAACACGCAATGCCTTCTGAATTCAGCAGAAAGTGGAGAACGAAGTATCTTAACACTAGGTTACTAACTACAGTTTATTATATGTCAGTACGTTGTATGACAAACATATTAAATTTTATTAGATATAAAATAAATTCCGCGACCCCATATATCTATCTATCTCTTATAAATAACAACGCTTCAACGCTCTGTTACGACCGCTACCCTAGGCTTGAGTCCCGCGAGGCCCGCCCTTGCCGCCGATGATGTCCTATCATACAGCTACGTAGTGTTTATGATTGAATGTAGATTAATACATTCAATCATACGTTTCGTTGGCATGTTTTCGTTGGCATGTGAAGCCTAATAAGGGTATTATAGATGGTATGAGGCCGAAGCCACGAGTTAGGCGCTAATTTCATATAAAAGTGAATATGCTGCAACTAAAACTTTTATAAATTGTATTTCCCATTTCCAAATTTCCCTAATCCTAAAATTTGGTATGGAAGTCACGGTGGGCGAATCCGACTCGTACTTACTTGTTTATTTTATTTAAAATTGAATTGCAAAAAGATATATTGTATTTATTACTATAGCAACTAATGTATATTATTTTAATCAAGTTATTTGCAATCACGCCACAAACATGTACATGTACGAGTATTATATATTATAATATATCGTATATTAGTAGTCGTGGCGCAGTGGCACGAGGTGTGACTGTAAAACGGACTGGTTGTGGGTTCGATCCCCACTCGAGAAGATGAAATATTTACTTAAATTTATATTTACATTTCTTCGCTCTGGTGTCGAGGCTAAGCGCGGCGTTGAGTTCTGCCACTCAACACGCAATACTTCCAGAATTCGGTAGAAAATGGACAATCAAATGGAAAATCACAGAATTCGGAGTGTCTTAGCACTAGTTTCCCTCTGCCTACCCTGCTGTGTGCGGGATACAGCGTGAAGCTGATTTAATTTTTTAATTTTTAATATATTAGTAGCTCATTCAACATGTTATTGGATTCAACATGCGGAAAATATTAATCAACACCTCTACATTAGATAACAATTTCGATTTATTCTCTTCATTGTAATGATCGCGGCTTTCATTTGAAACTAGTACATGTTAACCAATTATTGTAAAATACTTTGTTTTTTTATAGTATTATGATTTATATTTTTAAGTAAGTAAGTCCAGTTTAAAGGGCAGTCGTGGTTCAGGGATTCGGGCATATATGACTGTAATCTCGACAGTCTCGACTCGTTGAAAAGTAGCGCAGCGGCACGAAGTGTGACTGTAAAACCGATTGGTTGTGGATTCGATCCCCACTCGAGGAGATGAAATATTTACTTAAATTTATATTTCCATTTCTTCGCTCTGTTGTCGAGGTTAAGCGCAGCGTTGAGTTCTGCCACTTAACACGCAATGCCTCCAGAATTCGGCAAAAAGTGGGGAACGGAGTGTCTTAACACTAGGTTCTCTCTGCCTACCCTGCTGTGTGCGGGATACAGTGTGAAGCTAATTTAATAAAGCAATAGGACTTCGATTTTGTTAAAAACAAATATTTAAAGAAAGATTTTATAATTTTGAAGTCGGTGTCAAGCTAACGCTACAATAACCTTCCTACAATATTAAATAATTATGCCTGTGTGTTTTAGTTATTAATAAATAATACACTTCACCAACAATATATATCATTTCACAACACGTTATAGTTTTATATAATTTCTTAAAACTTCCTAGTACTTCTTCCAGCAATGACATGTGTTACCACAGCGAGAAAATAGAAATAATTCATTCTCCCAAATGCGAATTCAACTGAAACAAACATCTTGTTTATAGAGGCTTGTGCCACTGCGCCACGGCGGTCTCGGTTGTATACATATATTGATTTTATAAATCAATTACCTTTTTAATAATAAATACAGATTAAGAAATAAAGATGTGAACCGTATTAACTCTTACTCATTTAAGAGCAAAAAAAAACATTTTATTGAATTTAGTAGTAGTTCCACTCATCTAGATCTGCCTACACAAAGGGCTTTACCTCATATAGGTAATAATATTACTACTGGTACTTCGTCTATCTGTCTTATAGGTTTCATAGGCTATATATTATGTAATGTTTTCAATGTTTTCTTTAGTATAGAAACAATTATTATTGATATAAAATTAATTAAATAAAATAAGGTCAGTCGTGGCCCAGGGGCATATGTATGTAAGAGTAAACGCGAGGTTCGATTTCCACTTGAGTTTTATAACATGTTATAAAATAATTAAATAGTCATGACACTGCATCGAAAATCAAATCCGAATCACAAAATCGAACTGGCCATTACTTATGCAAAAGTGAACTCCATACTAAAAATAAAACATTCGAACTAATTGAATCGCGGGTAATTACTGAAATGTCTGCTGTTAATTGTGTGCTATGGCGTCGTATATTTCAATTAATCTGGTAATACCTGGGAACAGCCGATAAATTAGCATGGTAATACCTGTTACCTGTTCGCGCTGCACCTGCGGAGATAGACGAGGTCTACCGAGTTCGTGATATTTTTATAGTATATTATATTATAATATGGTACAAAAATATAAACCACAAAATAATATCGCTGTAGACTTTCCTTTAAAGCTTCTTTGAAGCTTATTTTGTTGGAAAATATTTATATTTTTTTAGTAGTGAAGTTTTTATATATGTTATTAAATTCAATTAGTTTTTTTGTTTAGTTTCCAGATCATTGATTTTATTTAGTATACATTAATCATTTAGTATACAATTAGCCAAAATTTTCTAAAATATTCCAAAGGTCTCATGTTGATGTTACAGTAAATTAAGCACAAACGCGGCCCTCTACTCTATTAAAATATAATTTAAACAGCTCGTATTATATACAGCCTTACTTTGTATACATACATATATATTTTGCATTGCTTGTTGAGTGGTGGAAGCTAACGCCACGGCGAAGAAATAAAGACTTTAATAAGTATTAATTCATTCACCTGAGCGGGAATTGAAGCCACAACCATTGCATTTACTGTCATACGCTTGTGCCACTGCGCAACGACGGCCTGGCTTGTATATATTGATTTTATAAAATCAATCATTTTTTAATTAATAAATTTAGATCACGATATAAAAAATGCAAATCGTATTTATACCCTTACTCATTTAAGAGTAGATTAAAATACAATTTATTGAGTTTAGTAGTAGTTCCACTCATCTAGATTTGCCTACACAAAGGGCTTTACCTGGAATTGCAAATTATTGGAGTGCTCTCGTGGTATTGTGTTGTGGAGGGCGATGAAATTTCAATTGTAACCAAGGTGACGTAGTAATAATATCACTACTGTTTTTATATACTGAGTATAATATATATGTATATATATATATATATATATATATATATATATATATATATATATATATATATATATATATACATTTATAATTTAACTTTAAATATTAAAGGGATTTGGACCTATAACTAATATATAACCAACACGTATTCATACTATGATATATCTTAAGAACACGACGGTGGCTTATATAATATAAGCTAGCAGGAATAACAAATATGACCTGAAAACATTGAATACAGTATTATCCACTCATATCACGTGCGACGGACCGACGAGTTGCTCTGAAAAGTTAGTAATTAAAAACTACTTCCGTACAAATAACGAATCAGCCGCGGGTTTTGTTCCGTAAACGTTACGAACTGAATGCTTAGATCATATGAAATAAATTGTTCAATTTCCTAATGCTCCTCCCATTGTGCAGAACAAGCTATATCGGGAACTCGGAAATAAATAGAATATGGCGAATTTAAATTTGAAACTAAAAGCTTGTGATTTTTACGTTACTGCTGAGTTTTACGGTTTTTGTGCTTGCGTATTTTACTTGTTATGATATGTTTTGCACTTTATGTTTATAAAAAACTCAATTGAAACATTAATTGCCGCGTATTATTTTTCAATGAAATGTGTATTTTTTTTTTATATAGTTTTTTCTCCTTTTCAGTTACATAAAAGGGCCTTTTTACTTTTCACTTAGTATCATTGTATTTCTTCTTTTTTATATTTCTGTACTCGATAATCTTTAAGATTTAAAAACCAAAATAGAAGGTTTCGCCCTCCGCTCGTTTCGTTTGCAATCTTTGAAGGACAACAATGTATTTTTTTTCTATTAAAACCCAAGACAGTGGTCACTTCCACTGTTATAAAAAAATATCTCCTCTTACAAATCTTTTCTTTTTCAAAAAAAACAATAATTGTTACGAAAATCACAAGTACTTAAGATAAAATGTTGAATATGAGTAAATTTATTAACCTTTATTGAGTTTTTTTTATATACTGTATATATGTACATAACTAATGTAATTCAATACAGTTTTTTTAATTTTTTTGTTTATTTACTTATTTAAATACTAACATTTTTGCGACAGTCCTAAATTTTATCAATTTCAATAAAAAAATTAATGATTCACGCATAATTATTTTGCATGATTCAATATGAAATTAGACAAATTGCGCGAGTTTTATTTCTTTTATTTCTTGTCTAGATACAAACTCCGCGCGGGATTCAAAATCCTCCCTCTCTATCGAAGTTATCTTTAGCTTTTGTATTTTGAAATAAGTAATATACAACTTTATGTAAAATTGAATTTCATCTTGTAGAATATTGTATGCAAAGTTATATAAAAAGTACAAAATGGTTTTAAATTAAATGAAAACTAAATAAAAAGCGGACAAGTGCGAGTAGGTTTCGCCCGCAAGGTTTGAAGGTTCCCTAAAAAATTGGAGGTATCGAACTTTTTCTGAAATACAAGCTTAGCTTAGCCCTTTCATCTGATACCTCACTTGAACTAGCAGCTTTGATACCAAATTTTGCCCCATTTTAAGGTATTAGTTTTTAGAATTTAACCTGTAGATGTTAGCTGCCAAGTTTTATAATTTTAGTTCAACCGGACGTAACCCATTACTTTCCGTCTAAAGTGTCGAAATACAGGTTTTTCAGTACATAAAATAGCTTTAATTTAATGTTTATTTTTTATATATATGTACATATATAACTATTTACAGTATACCAATGGTTTATTCAATTGAATAGTTTTTTTTATTTTTAATAGTTACGTAAATATCGTTATTCATTAAAATCAGCTTCACGCTGTATCCTACACACAGCAGAGTAGGCAGATTGAACCCAGTATAATACACACCCATTTTCCGCTGACTTTTCGTATTGAGTGGCGAAACTCAACGCCGCGCTTGTCTCGCGGCGGGCACACCAGAGCGAAGAAAGAAAATTATAGTTCATTTCTTCGAATGGACATCGAATTCACAACCAGTCTGGTGGATCTCAACACCGCGCTTTGCCTTGTTATCAGAGCGAAGAAATGAAAGTAATGAATATTTCATTGCCTCGAGTGCGAATCGAACCCACAGCCTGTTGCGTTTACTGTCACATATTCGTGCCCCTGCACCACGATTGGCATCTACATATAGTAACCAGAACCAGAATATATAAAATATACAAATTGTACAAAAGAATTACTACCTAACCAAGAAATAAAAAAAAGAAAAACTAATCTACTACTCAAATAAACAAACACCAAACAAAAACTGGAATCAATAGTAACTTTACCCTTACGCTTTATGCTATATCCCTATCAGGGTGGTCAAAGAGAACGGAGCGCCAAACGCTACCACTCAATTTCCTTCATATTTTTTGCCAGTTTTTCATCACTCATTGATTTAACGTGTCCAAATTACCTAAGCATGTTCTTGTTCATTTTCCCGCTTCCCCGGGTGCCGCTTGTATATAATATGGCTCGAAAGCGTAAAATGACTCCTTTGTGACTAGCTCATCTTTGTCTATAACGCAAGTTGTAAAATATAATTAAAGTAAAGGTTTTGATCACAGTAATTATTTGAAATTCTACAGGTTCTTGAAAAAGTCGTATTTTTTTATCACCTTCATGCTGAATCCCGCATATAGCAGAGTAGGCAGAGGGGGCCGAATGTTAAGACACTCCGTCCTCCACTTTCCGCCGAATTTTTCGAGGCATTGCGTGTTGATTAGTGGAACTCGGCGCCGGGCTTCTGCCTTGGTGCCAAAGGAAGAAATGAAAATATCAATCTAAATAAATATTTGAATTCCTCAAGTGGGAATAGAGTCCACCACCACCGGGTTACAGTTACATCCTTGCGCCTCTGCGCTACGACGGCCTTGTAATGAAGTAGGCGGGTGCGCTAAGGTAGACTGGGTTTTAATTAGAATGATAAAAACTTTTAGTTCTCTTCAATTCATACGGGTAATGTTGATTGCTTTAAAATTATTTATTAATTATTATCAGTTATGGGTCTGGGTATACCGCTGGGCGGTAAGTATGTTTTCCCCAATTGAAATCGCACCTCCAGCTAGCATGTTAACATTCCGAGTGTGAGGCTATCCAAGTAAAAATTGAAAACCAAAAAAAATCGCGTACTTTGACACAATCAAGGGAATCAAAATTTATAGGGTACTTCCAGTTGACCAAGAATTATGTAATTTGGCAGCTACCATCTGTGTATAGGTAGTAATAGTTCATGAAAAATCTGAAAACTAAACTCGGTTAAATCGTAAAAAATAATAATCGTAAAAAGCGGGCAAAATTTAGTATTAAAGCTGCTAGTTCAAGTGACGTGTCAGATAAAACGATTCTTTAAGCTAAGTTGGAATTTAATAAAAAAAAAATGCTCGAGACCGCCAATTTTTTTTCAATTAGATAAAGTTTAACATTTTATAACATTATGTATTTGCAATTTACGTCACTCAACACGCAAGCCCTCCAGAATTCAGATGAAAGTGGGGGGGGCAGAGTGTCTCAATACTAGGCCAACCCTGCTACATGCGGGATACAGCGTGAAGCTGGAAAAAATATAATAAATAAAAATTTACGTTGTTTTTCTATTCCAAAGTCGTTGGTCGAGAAATGTTGTTAAAATTATTGCACAAATAAAATAAATAAAGAATAATAAAAAATATACTTATAATTTGGTGTAGCTAAATACGGTAAATTCATGGTGATGGACAGAACCATTTAGCTAATTAGGAGCGCTCGTAGTTCTATTAAAAGATAAGTTTTTATTTCGACTTGATTGTAAAGTGCGGTGTAAAATAATATTACAAAATAAAATAAGCTTGTAAACGTATTTTATTTTAATTAATTGCAATTACATTAAAGATAGAGACCAGTCGTGGCGCAGGGGCACAAGCGTGGAAAAGCGACAAGTTGTGGGTTCGATTGCCTCTCGAAGAAATTAAATAAATTTATTATTATATTTTATTAGATTTTTTTTGCTTTGGTTTCGAGACAAAGCCCGTCGTTAAATTCTGCCACTTAGCACCTCCAGTACTGCCTTCAAATTCCACGAAAAATGGGCAACAGAAGTGTCTTAATTTCCCTCTGTCTATCTCACTATGTGTGCGTGAAATTAAAAAAATAAATAAATTAGATAATAGTAATTAATGCAACATTTAATGCAATCTACAAACTCCTACCACATGTAGATTTATCTACAAACAAATTGTACGGTATTAAAATAACATGAAGAATGAATCAGAAGAATAAAGTCCCACGATCAAATTATTCATGAATAGTGATCCAACATAGACATAAATATGTTAAAATGTTTTAAATATTCAAAACAGTCGTTGCTATTTGCTACAAGATCTATCTGATTTATCTTAGGTTTAAAACGACATAAGTATTACATTGTTTCTTTTACACAAATAGCATAAGCTTTAGGCCTATTTTATTTTAGTTTCACCGTGTAACCCGCACTTAGAGGCGTAGGCAGAGGGAACCTGGAAACACGTCCTTTCTCCACTTTCCGCTGAATTCTAGAGGCATTGCGTGCTAAGTGGTAGAATTCTACGCCACGCTATGCTTCGTTACAGGACGAAGAAAGGAAAATATTCAATATTTCATTTTGTTCGGGTGAGAATCGAACCCACAGCCTGTCGCGTTTACAATCACACGCTTGTGCCCCTGCGCCGTGACGGGCCTCTAAGATTTAATAGTTAATACTAAATGGAGACTATGCGTCAGTCAAAATAAAATGAAAATTCACATAGCAACACGCTAAGAAAGGTATGTCTCACTGGCTGTAGGATTAGTGGAATGCAAATAAAAAGTATATGATTTCATCTTTCTTACTGTGTTTCGCTTAGAGCTTGTGTAAAATTTAAGGTTATAAGCCTCACTCATTTTATATTTATTGTCAGCTAGCTTTTCTTAATGTATTTTTGTGTGGTAAAAAGTAATAATAAAATGAAGTTTTGTAAACGAAATACTGAATAAGTTAATTAATGTTTGGGATAAGGTGGACTAGTCTAAGTCTAAGAATAGGTGGAAAGAAACTAAGATATTTATATATTTGTATTTGCACATATGTATATGACAAACATTTATATGAATAAGTATTAAAAAAAAATCAGCTTCACGCTGTATCGCGCATACAGCAGGGTAGGCAGAGGGAAACTAGTGTTAGGACAAACTGTTCCCCACTTTCCGCCGAATTCTGGAGGCATTGCGTGCTGAGTGGCGGAACTCAACGCCGCGCCTTGCATCGACACCAGAGCGAAGAAATGAAAATATAAATGTAAATAAATATTCGATTTCCTCGAGTGGGGATCGAACCCACAACCAGTCGGTTTTACAATCACACTTTGTGCCCCTGCTCTACGACTGGCCTCTATAATATTTATATGTAGTAAATAAATAAATAAATTACATGCAACAGTGTATACAAATCACAATATATTAATTTCAAATGCGCCTGCAATATGCAACAGCGCGAGTGCAATACGAAACAATGTTAATAATATGCAAAACAAATCATATAGTAATCAAACAATAGTGCTACGGACGCAGAACTCGCACTCCAAAAAATCTAATCAAATCAAAATATTATTTACTCAATTTGCTCATTAGAAACATTTTTATTTATTTTCATAAAAGAATTGACATAACGTCAAAAGAACGATAATAAAAGAATAATAATATAGAAACATTTTAATAAAAGAATATAAAAGTAGAAACACTCATTATAGATATATTTTAGTAATTTTTTTTTAAGTAAAATATAAAACAGAACGTATTTTAGAACCAAAAATATTAATCGTAAAAGTGGATTTAAAAATGAAGTCGTTAACAGTAAACAACCATTGTCGCCACCACAGACGTAAACTTTAACAGCAGTTTCTTTAGTCTATAAACTATAAAAAGTTGAAACATTAATATTATTTGGAAGATAATTTAAATGTACTTTGCACTGATCCTTAAAAATATATATTTTTATTATTATTAACTAATCTCACTGAATTCGTAACATTTTATAATATATTTGTATTTTGTATTTAAGCTTCATTTAACAAATATAGGAACGAACGATTTTGCAATGAAGTCGCGGATTCACGACGTTATAACGGGTTCTTTTATTGCAAAAAAGAGCGACCTGATGGTAAACTAAACTTTCACCCACCCTTCTACATCCTGAGAGGATAGCCTCAAGGCTGTCAACGTATCCGACGTTGACAGCCTTGAGGGTAAAAATGTCTGAAAGGAATGAAAAACACCTCAGGAAGATCATTCTATTACTTGCACGTACCGGGAAGAATGATCTTGATGCACCCCCACAAATACCATCCACATCACCTGGATGCACTTTAGTCGCTTAAAGTGCTTTAGTCGCTTAAAGTGCATCCAGGTGATGCGGATGGTATTTCCTTCTTTGTCCTGAGGCACGATGGTAGAAAGAAGATAGTAGCACCAATTAATTCACACAAAATATTTCACAGGTGCATTACCCATAGTAAAGACGATAGAATACCGACCGGTTAGTCTGAAATGTAATTTTAACCCCATATTAATCAAACATCTACATACTGATATTTAGTAGATTTAAATTTTACTCAACTTAACTTTACAGATAGAAATAAGTGCTAAAACACTTCGTTTTATGCACTGTGCAAAAAAAACCCTGTGTAAATAATATAATAATCTTTGATAACTTTTTTTTAGCACATGCCTTGAGATCAGGAATTATATCTTTATTAAGTTGACATAAGGCGGTTGAGAGCATTTTGAATTCTCTTAGGCATAATGGTCTCATTGTTCATTTCAAAGAACACACAGCTTCATTTCATTTGACGGTTGACAGACTCTTAGAAGTATTTAAAAGACAAGTTAAATTAATTATGTTTAATGTAAATCTATACTTACTTATAATACAATCGTAACTGATCAGTGTCTGTAGATGGAAAATTAAAAAAATGTTTCTTCGGGTCATTCGACAGTATTTCACGCCAAAACATCGATTGGTCCTGTATAGGGCCCAGGCTTGGCCTCATATGGAGTTCCTCCTCATACTGTTCTCATCTCTGAGCAGGTGCACCCCATCACCTTGGTCCATTTGATCACTTACTATGTAGAGCCGTTCGAATCGTTGGGGACCCGATGATCTGTGAAAGGCTTGATGGAAGGCCAGGCTTTGCGTAGAAATGTCTCTACTGCATTATCATGGAGATAGTTCTGGATAATTGTTTAACCTGTTACCTGTCACCGAACTTTCTAACCACACAGACTCACAGTCATGGCACACGGGTACATCACAAGCTCAAGTACCATCAAAACAATTTAGATACGTGGCACTCCACTACTGTGCGGTTGTGTAACTAGTGGAATGGCCTTCCTGCCAGCCATGTATTTTCAGGTGCTGGTGTTACACGGAGTCGTGGGCGGCGGTGATCACTTACCATTAGGTGACCCGTACGTTCGTTTGCTTTGTCTTTTTCCATAAAAAAATACTGTAAAGCATGGTGTTATTGCATCTTAAATATAAAATTAAACTTGTTAAAATAAGAACCATGCTGTATTACATTGTTTTAGCGTTATTTTTATATCACATATGTATAGCAGACGGAGGGAATTTAATATTAAGACACTTCGTTCCCCACGTATCTTCCATTTTTCGAAACTCAACACCGCTCTCTGTCTTGTTACCAAAGCGAGGAAATGAAAATATTCATTTCTCCAAGTAGGAAAAACGACAGCAATATATATATTAATTATATCTAATAAATGTTTTTAGGGTTTATGCCATCGTGGAGCATTCAACAAGTTTCCTGTTCGTGCAGAACAGAGGAAGTACCTCTCTGCATATTGTTGCATGCGGGAAAATAACAAAAATCTCTTTCTTTTTAAACGCCAGACTGAGCTCAATTCACTGTAGTACCACTAACTTCACTCTTTTTTAGGGAATTGAGATACACGTAATAAGTAAAAAAATATCTATAGCTTATTTAGTGTAATACTTAATAAATGTATGTATTTCCATATTACATGATTGTATGGAAATCTAATTATCTATATTCTTTCACACATTTTGCATCGTATCAAAAAATAAACGCTACAAATTTCATTTAATAAAGCAGGCACAATTCTAAGACATCCAATAATAGTCGCTTTAAAATGTAACATTCTTAAGATAGAACTATTTCCATCAAAACTAGTCCATAGAAAACTATTTGATCTAACAATAAATTCGACT
>DWMY01001955.1:0-12989 GCA_018249775.1 Heliconius hecalesia formosus
TTAGACCTGTTTAAAATTCTAACACGATAATGTTGTATCATTCATATAGACAATTACAATTACATGTTAGTAAAAAACCAACGCCAAGGTCAACCAAGTGAGATGAGCTCAGTTTGTCGTATAACCCTATATTACGTGTTCGTGTAACATGTTAAAATACGTTTTTATATTTGCATTTTCAATTTTAACATGCAACGCATATCAATTATTGTCAGATGTATTAATACAGAATCCTATAGTGCAATCTGCAACGTGGACTTCAAGCGAGATACTTGCCAACACGGTAGACGCTATCACAAAGTTACCCATCGCGGTAGCAGATATCTTGGGATACACCGCTCCTGTGATTAAAAGTAACATAAATGTCGTAGACTATTCAGATGGATTCGTAAGTGAATATCGCTCTAATGAAAATAATGAAGATGCTACTTTGAGTATTGAAGAGTTGGCCTTTAAATATGGATATCATATGGAGACTCATATAGTTAAAACCGACGACGGTTACATTCTTGCAGTGCATAGGATACCTAATGATGGGCCAGTAGTGTTTCTGATGCATGGTCTACTCGGCAGTTCTGATGATTTCATCATAGCTGGACCGGATAGTGGACTTGCTTACCTTCTCTCAAATGAAGGCTATGATATATGGATGGGAAATGCCCGCGGAAATAAACATTCACGTCGTCATGTTCAATTTGACCCTTCAGAACCTACTTTTTGGGATTTTTCATGGCACGAAATTGGATATTACGACCTACCAGCTATGATCGACTATGCCCTTCGTACTAGTAATTCTAGCACTCTAAAATATATTGGCCACTCTCAAGGAACGACAACTTTCTTCGTAATGGCATCGGAGAGAGAAGAATATAATGAAAAAATTACTCTTATGGTAGCTTTATCACCGGTAGTGTTCATGGGAAGAGTTAGGTCACCGGTCGCTCGACTAATGGCACCAGGAGTGTCTGTTCTCCATGGAGTATTTTCATCTATGGGTGTGTACGAATTTTTGCCTGATAATGGATTGATGAAGATACTTAAAGACATGCTCTGTAGCGGGATGATTGCAGAAATAATGTGTAACAATTTTTTATTTCTTTTCGCCGGCTTTGACTTGGCTCAGCTGAACGTAACCAACCTGCCAGTTTTATTTGGTCACTTGCCCTCTGGAGCATCTGCAAAGCAATTCGTGCATTACGGTCAAAATATTGTATCAAAAGACTTCAAGAAATATAATTACGGTAGAATAGGGAATATGCAATATTACGGATCAACTATGCCACCAAAGTATTTACTACATCGTATAAGCGCACCCGTGTCATTGTTCTATAGCGATGCCGACTGGCTGGCGCATCCAGATGATGTTGAAGATCTGTACAACGAACTACCAAATGCTGTAGACATATATCAGGTTCCTTATGAAAATTTTAACCATTTGGATTTCATACTTGCTAAGGATTTTCAAATTCTCATTTATAAAAGATTACGAAAATTGTTGTCATTATTTTGATAGTGCTCTAAGAAATCATTAGCAATACCGCAAGTTTTACAACAAACAAATAAGCGTTACATGTTTATTGTATATGTATTTCAAATATTCTTACATATTCATTCTGTAACAATTTGGTTTTATTAGTGATACCAACATATATACCTACATATAGCTCTTTTTTTTTCTTTTTTCACTTCACTCTATGCCCGTAAATAGCAAGGAAGGCAGGGGGGACTTAGTGTTATGACACTCCCTCTTCCATTTTTTGCCAAATTCAGGAGGCATTGCGTGTTGAGTGGTGGGCTCAATGGCGCTCAATCTACACCTGGCCGAAGAAATGAAAATTTTAAATATCTTCTCTTCTCTATCTAATTGCTAGGGTTCGAATCGAACCCACAACGAACTTCGGAACGGCCATCTAACTGTGGCGCTTACAGTCACACAATTATGCCCCTGTGCCTCACTTAATAAATAAAAAACATTCAAGCGCAAGTTGGCCTCGCCAAATTTCATAATCCTAGGTCAACCAGAAGTACCCTATGAATTTGGATTCCCTTGATAGTTTCGAAAGACGCATTGTTTGCGATATAAACGGCCATATCTTTTTAAAGTAAATGTAGAAAAATTTTTTTTAGAAAATTTAAAGGCTGTAGATATGAGTATATGGTTTGAATTTCAACTCGATATCTCCAAGCGTTCCTACGATAGAGGCTATTGATAGACAGATAGACAGACAGATAGACGGAGGGACAACAAAGTGAAACACTTATAAGATATAAGTGTTCCTTTTTTTCTTAAAAGGTACGGAACCCTAAAAAGTGTATTTATAACATAAAAAACATATTAATTTAACTTACCTTAGTAAAATTTGAACCCATTATCATCATAAATGCCAAAAACTACACCAAAAGGTAGAAAAATGGCCATATTCACAAAAGCTATTACCGTAAAAGAGGTTATTTGTAATGCGCATGAAATGACCGTGTTAAATAACAACGTTACAATATAATAGCTGTTACGCGACTACTGCGCTCATACATAATATGACCAGACGTACCGTTTTAAACGGGACCGACCCGTTTTTCGCTTGTTTCCTGGTGTCCTAAAAGACGGCGCCGGGACATAAAAATGTCCTGTTTTTAGAAATAGCACAAAGATTTGGTCGATCGACTTACGATTTGCCGCGACAAAAATAACCAAATAATCTACAACAAAAACCGAAAGCAATTTTTTTGCCAACCATAACTAAAATAGTGTAAAAACGAAAGCCACTAAAAAACTAAAAACTTAGCATGCACAAAAAACTGAAGTAAAACCTAAAAATATAAGTTAAACATAACTTAAAATAAACTGAAGCATCCTACATGAAATAGTTCAATGTCACACAGCAGGATAGGCAGAGGGAACCTAATGTTAAGACACTCCATTCTCTACTTTCTGCTGAAATTTTGAGGTGTTGAGTGTTGGAACTCAACACCGCGCTTTGCCTCGACACCAGAGTGAAGAAATGAAAATATACATTTAAATAAATATTTAATTTCCTTGAGTAGGAATCGAATCCACAACCAGTCGATTTCACAGTCACACCTGGCTGTGCCCCTGCGTCACGAATGGCCTTTTTAATAAAACAGTTAAAGAATAAATAATATTACTACCGTAACAACCGACGTCCCGTTTTAAAGCGAAAAAAGATAGTCACAATACTCATACATCACTTAGTTTTAAAATGAACAGAACCGCAAAATGTCTGTATATTAAAGTTTAGATGATGTGTGTTTTATGTGGTGTTTATTTATGTCTGTGTGTTAGTGTAGTGAATTATAGGCTTATTTTACTTGATCTGTATTTTTACATTTTTATTGTCACTTGACATTCAGAAAATAAAATTCTAGATTTAGATGATAATTATTTAATAAATAGCATTCTCTCGGGTCAAATGCCAAATTTGTTAAAATCATAATTAGAAGAATTTCGTGTTTCTTTCTGTATATGAATTTCGACATGACTTGTTGAGAATGTGTTAGTGTGCAGAGCGTTTCGACGTGCGTGTGGACGGTTTCGACGAGCGTGTGGACGGTTTCGATACATTACGTAACGGGGTAGTGGCGCGGGTTCCAATCCTGGTACATTGTAAAATTCTTGGTAAATGTATATTTAATTTTTCTTTATATTTTAAACTATTATGAAATGGTAAAGGTGTGATTGTTTTTATACACTATAACCCAAAGCTCGATTCCCACGGTAAAACGCACATACATATAGCTATATTTCATAAAATAAAAAACAACAAAAAATTAGAATACATCAATTGAGCGAAAAGCCGAGTAATTACAAATAGACACATTCGAATAACGAGATAATAGCAATTAATAATTATAGTAAATTATAACACTAAAAGGACATCACGAACATCGATTACCGGGCTGGTGATAGATCGTGGTCAGAACTGCGCTAATGTATCATTAAACAGTTAATGCTGCTATAACTCAATTTGCATACATTAATCACTTATTAGGCTATTTTGATGTAAGTTAAAAAAATATATGTATTTTTTGTGTACTTACTTACTTTACTTTAGCTTCACGCGGTATACCTAGCGGGGTAGTCAGAGAGGACGGAGCGCCAAACGCTACGGTCTCTACATACCTCGTCTACTGTCATCAACCTCTTCGTACATTCCTAGGGGGTGGGGGGTGGTGGTTCCTTATACTTTTTACGTGACCTTTTTTCAGCATTTTTGATACTGTGTTTTTGAATGTCAACCTAGTTCTCCTGTCTCTCCTACCTCTCTCACCTACCCCTCTCTTTAAATTTTCTATCATAAATCTTTTTGCCATTCTTTCATCATTCATTCGTTCGAGGTGCCCAAACCAGCTAAGCGCGTTGTTCTTCATATTCACCGTAAGATCCTCGCTAGTACCTGCCACTTTAATCTATTTTAGCATATTTAAAATGAAACCATTAAAATTAAGTTTTGTTTAAAAGTAGCTAAATGAGGCCCACAAGCATGCAACTGCAAACGCGACAGGTTGTGGATCCCTACTTATGGAAATTAAATATTTAATATTTTCATTTCATCGCTCTGGTATAGAGGCAAAGCGCGGCGTTGAGTTCCGCGGAAAGTCTTAAGGCTAAGCTCTCTCTGCCTATCCTTTTTCATGCGGGAAAAAGCATAAAGCTGCATAAAAAACGTCAAAGTAGAAATAAAAATAGAAACAAAATAATAACTTTCCGTCTCTATACAGTACGATATAGTAGACGAAGATCGCAGATCAATTTGAAGAAAGCAAGATTGGTTAGCAGTATGTAATCAGAAAACTACAGGCGTTAGACGGAGGCAATTCAGACGATTTCGTTTTATGCCACCCCCGTGAATAAGACCGCTTGTAGAGTGACCAATATCAAAATATTGAACCAAAAGTCAAATTTTAAAGTAGTATTTTTTTTTTACTTAATATAAAAATTTGGCGAGGCGTGTGTAACGAGGTGTTTTAATACTAGATTCCCTCTGTATATCTTGCTTTATGTGATATACAGTTTGAAGCTAAAAAAGTTTAATATCTATTACTTTAAGATTTTTTTTTTATTTTTTTAAGATTAATTAGAAAAGGAAAATTCAAAAATGAAAATATTATTTACCAACTTTCATTTTGTCTCCAAATGAGCGAATTTTATAAAAAGAATGTGTGGTACACTAGTAAGTATTTATATTTATTTATATTATCTAACAGAACGAATAGTATTATAATCTATTTTTTAAAATTAAATATCTTGTCATGGTTAAATATTTCATTTATTTATACAAGTAAGATTTTCTTAGATTCACGCTTCATAGAAACCTCTTACCACGCGCCACGCAAATTTGGAATAGCCTACCTGCGGCAGTGTTTCCAGGTCGATACGTCAGGGGTTTCTTCAAAAAGCACATCTATCTCCACTTCAAAGGCCGGCAATGCATCTCTATCTCTGATGTTGCACGTGATCGTGGATGGCATATAAAGTTTTTTCTTAAGTCATAGATCAATATCTGTGTGGTGTAAATAAAAAAATATGTATGTATAAATACAGTTATAAAACAAATCAGCTTCACGCTGTATTCCACGTACAGCAAGATAGGCAGAGGGGACCTAATGTGAAGACACTCCGTTCCCCGCTTTGCGTTGAATTTTTCGAGCATTGCGTGTTGAATGGCGGAACTCAACGCCGGCATGCTCCTTGGTCTTACCTGCCAGAGCGAAGAAATGAAAATATTAAAAAATAATAATTGATTGAAACTATGAATTATTATTTATTAATGTTTTATTTCATTGAGTTATAAAGTATTATCCTGTATTTACAAAAAATGTGGAGCCCCACACAATCGATGACTGGTATGTCGACTACTGCACTAAAAGACCCTAATAAATATTTATGTAAGAACATTCGCGATGTTAAAGCTGATATTTCATGGAAATACTTCGTAAATATACAAATATTGACGATTTTAAGACACATCTTTTTGTGTTATCGAATTTGAATTATAAGTTTGATCACCATTCGAGAAACGATTAGATATATTTAAATTGTTTATATTTCCCTGCCCCTGAACGAGAAAACGCGTCATTGAGTTAGGCTACAAAAAAAGGGTAAAAAAACGGAGTGACTTCTCTGCCTACTCGCTGCAAGTTCCGATGATGACAGATAAATGCAATGGCATGGCAAGGCATCATGCAAACGATCTGACCAGTAGACTATCTGACAATTCTAGAAGATCCTTATCTATTTTATAACATGTTTATATTATTTCTTAATTTAAAAAAAATATGTATTGTTAAAGCATCAGTTAGTGCTTCCCAATAAACAACCAAACCCATAACTTTATTGCCCAAAAAATATATTGTTTTATAATACAAAAAAAGAGGAGCTCAAAGACCAATTAATTAATTTAAACCAGAACCAACGCAGACCACCAGCGAGCAAAAAGGATAACAAATTTGCATATTAACAAATGCTCACTTCACCCAATTTTCATGCAATAACAATACTAAACTCCCCATAGCCAATTACTAAGGCAATCAAGGGTAGTATTAGTACAAAATGCTTGCTTGTTAGCTTGGCAAGTGTCCAAACGCATAATTGCTTCTATATCTTATCGTGCTGTGAACTAAGAATGGAATATATGATGATATTACACTTTCAGTGTTAAATAGTTTTAAAATTAAGTGTTATTTAAAGGTTCTATTATTAACAATTATAAGGCCGATCGTGGCGCAGAGGCGCAGAGTGTGACTGTAAACGCGACTGGTTGTGGGTTCGATCCCCACTCGAGCAAATGAAATATTTATTTAAATTCATATTTTCATTTCTTCGCTTTGGTGTCGAGGCAAAGCGCGGGGTTGAGTTCCGCCACTTAGCACGCAATGCCTCCAGAATTCGGCGGAAAGTAGGGAACGGAGTGTCTTAACACTAGGTTCCCTCTGTCTACCCTGCTGTGTGAGGGATACAGCATGAAGCTAATTCTTTAATTTAATTAACAATTTTCTTTGGTTATAATATTCTTTAATTCTATGGACGAGAATAAAAAATGATCCAACAAAGTAATAAATTAAAATATTATACGTGCATAATTATAAAAATATAATTAAACTAACTAAAATTAAATAATCATTTTAGCTTATCTATCTAGAACGAAAATTTAAGAATGTAGCTCGAAAGAGACTGGTACTAAAATAAAAACTAAAACTGATATAACTGTAACAGACATATTCACTATACGCAAGGAAATATATATAATGTAACAAAAGAAAGTATTTTAGACTTTTTCACATTAAAATATTCGGGTCTGACATTTAGGCTAGCTTTGTCCTGATTCCCAACGAATGTGATCGTCTTGAAATTTGGCACACGAAATTCTAACATAAAAGAACTAGGATACTTCTATCCTCGAACACGTAAATTGAAAATGTAAAAAACTTTTCTTACAGTAGGTAGTAGTGTTATAAAAATAAATGTTACTATTTGAGTATTTGAAATTAATCTTGAAAAATAAAATATTCTTTGATAGCGCTGTATCCCGCATATGCCTCCTGCCCTGCCCTGTTGGCAGAGGAAATCGGTGTTAAGACAGTCTGTTCCTAATTTCCGACTATTTTTTAAGATATTGTACGTTGTGTGGTGGTACTCAACGCCGTGCTTTGTCTTCTTACCAGAGTAAAGAAATAAAAAAAATTAATCAGAGTGAACATCGAACCCACAACCGTTATGTTTAAAGACAGACGGTCACAACTTTATATATAGTCTACAAGGATGTTCATTAAAAAAATATTTTCTATAATTAAATAATTTTCAGAAAGTAATATAATAATTTAGTCGAAAATTCTTTAAAAGAGCCTGCAATGTACTGTTATATAACCAGAATATTTAGCCAATGTAGGCCACGACGTCTTCAAAGACAAATTAGTTACTCACAAACGTGGAACTTAATTACGACGACCTAACGACGTTATTCCTCATTTTATATCATAATGAATATTGCGATATAAATAAGTATCATACATACATACATATACGTACATGAGGCTGTCGTGACGCAGCGGCACAGCACTATACATATAGCGCGGAGTTAAGCTCCACCACTCAAGTTTCTATTGTAGTAAATATAAGTACGTAAAACCTTAATAGCGCAGTTCATATGTAATTAAGGAAATGAGAAAGTTGTGGGTTTAGTTTCGACTTGGGAAAATAATTACATAAAACATAACGCACGTACCTGATAGTCACGAAGAAAGCAAAGAATACGAGTTGAGTAACTTATGACATTACAGTGCCGGAAATGTTCAAAGATGGAAAATGTGTATAGTAGAATATATGTTTTTTGTGAGTTATTATGTAATAGTTCTCAAAAATTGTACTGTGCGTTTTATATCACTTTTAAAATTATTTTTTTCGACCAGTACTCTTTTTAATAGAGTTTATATTCTATTCTTCTCATATATATATACATATATATGTATTCTTTACTGACATATTATATTCTTTACTGTACAGGTAAAAATACATAAAACATTACCATTTGAACCTACAAATACATATATTTATGTTCTAACATAATCAAGCACAGTCAGAATACACAACTAGTATACCCATAAAGGATAAAGTGCTGAAAAAGATCAAAACAACACGCCGTACAACGTTAATTGCAAATTATTGTGCGGCACACCACAGCACGCCCCGGTGTTGTCAAAAACTCGTCCAGGCATTACATTGGATGGTTTTATGTAATTATATAATTAGGTTAAATATGTATGTATATATCTTATTTAGACACTGTAACCCCCATAAAGCAGGATAGGCGGAGGGAAACCTAGTGTTAAGACACTCCGTCTCCCCGCCCAATTTTCGAGACATTTGCGTGTTTAGCGGCGGAACTCGTTTCTTAGATATATCGATTAATTAATTTTGAACGTTACGGTGCAGTGGGATAGTGTTCGACTGTAAACATGATGCTTCCAGATTCGATTTCCATTTCACGTAAATTATGGTGTTAATTAAATTATTTTTATTTTTACCAGATCGTGTAGAATCGGTAAGACCAAATTTATGTGATATGAGCTCAGTCATGGCCCAGGGCCACAAGGGGCGGGTCAACGGGAACAGATATATATTTAAAAAATAATAAATTAATTTTAAAATGTTAATAATAAATATTAAATGTTAATTATATTTTTCAATATTTAAGGCTAGTCGTGGCGCAGGGGCATAAGTCTGTAACTGTAAATGCGACTGGTTGTGGATTCGATCGCCACTCGAGGAAATTAAATATTTATTTAAATTTTTATTTCTCTCTGGGACCGAGACAACGCGCGGTGTTGAGTTCTGCCATTCAACACGCAATGCCTCATGCAAATGAGAAAAGAAATTGGATGGGGGGCAAAGCTGATTAAGATATTTTTTTAAATATTTTTTTACATTCAAATATGCTTTTTACATGCAAAACTTTTACATCTCCTAATTTACTTAGTCACTCTCTTACTCATTAAAAGTCCTCTAAGTACATAGACATAAAAAAAAACTTCACAGTTTTTGCATAACTCGAGCCACACTTTTACACGCGGGTCGTGATGCGAGTTCGGACAACCTAATTAAAATATTCCGGCTAAAATATAGGAAAAGTTAAGTATTAAGTTAATTATTGAGAAATATTTTAATATAAAACGTTATATATTACTATTTAACGAATATACGCCAAAAAGGATATTCGAAAAACGCAGACTGGAAGGAAATAATTAAGCTACAAATCATTGTTATTGCACGTATATTGTTCCTAAGGGTGGCATGGGTTTGTGTGGACTTGCAAAATGATTCCTTGCTGCACGAAATATGTAATAGCGCTCGTATGTAACATATTAGCGAAAAAGGCTCTATATTTCTATTTTTTTTATGTATTTTATACAACGTATAAGAGTTATATTTATTTATTTTTCGGAAACGTTATTGATATTTCAGTTTGCATTAATTTATATTTATTTTAGTTCGATCGTCATGGCGCAATAGCACAACATGTACCTGTAAATTCAACAGTTGTGGGTTTGACTTCCACTCGAATTAATGAATTGTTTTCATTTCGCTCTTGTAATAGTACAAAACGCAGCGTTCAGCTCCGCTTAAGAAATATAAGAACAAAGATGAATTATTGACCTACAATATGTTTCCCTCTATCAACTATCTTTCAACTAAGCACCCAGATAAACCATTTTGTAAAAAATAGAAATTAGCGAATATTTTCATTACAATTTAGTTATTTAGATATAAAGCATTACGTGTTAAAATTTGTTAATTCGATCTTTAATCTAGTAATTTTTAATCTGTCGCCGTTTTACAGTGCATGGATTAACGACCGCTTTTACGATTGGTAATGACAAGTAATTACGAATCGTAAAAAAACAATTCAGTACTTTACGGTCTCTTAAATTTTTATGAGTTCCCATCTCTTTGCAGTGGTCTAGTCTGAGTTGTTAAATAATTGAATATATTTTTTCATATTTTTTACTACGTACTTAATTTTCATTTATTTCGTTGTTTTAATAAATTTCAAAGTCTATTTTTCATAAATTATATATCTGATACAAAAATGTATTTATGAGAAAAAGATTTTAACGAAGTTTAATTTACTGTAAGATTAATCAGATTGAATCTAACAAAACATATCATAATCATTTAAATCAATGCTTCCTCCATTTGCTTTACGTCTATTTATTTCTTTTTATAAAAACTTTTTATTAACTATTATACAAAATATGCCTAAAAAAATTATGTCAAATCTTTAATGGTAGCTGTCAATATAATATTCATACAAGATTTATTTTAGATTTTATTTAAAATAATATAAATGTAACTTTAGTTTTAATGGACAATAAAGAAAAATTGGAAACGCAAGAACCGTCTAAGGAAGAACAAACCGAGGCAATCAAACAAATAATAGAAAACGTGAATAGAAATAATCAAGATGATGCTGGACCTTCCGGACTAATATTACCAGGGGCTATCCCACATAATCTCAATCACCTTAAAAAGATTAAATCTGGAATTTCAAAATCTGAACATAATATACGACAAGTTATTACAAGTCAGGACGTAGCAAATGCTCTAAAACTTACGTCTCTAAGTTTCAGGAACACAAATGAAAATAATATCGACGTAACAGAACTTAAAATACCAATTTTAGATAACAAAACAGAAAATGAATCTGTAAGTCTTATAGAACTAAAAAAATTTATGACATCATGTTTTAAGCTGAATAAAAATGTAGCAAACGTAATAAATGAATCAAATGTTACTGTGCGTTCGGCTACTGTTAATACTATAAACAATGAAGTGACGCTAAACATACCGAATGTCAGTGTTATAACAAACCCATTAACAAATGAAACAATAAATACAATCATTGATCTAAAACAACCTAAAAATGAAATAAAAGAAATAAGTAAGAAGAAAAATTCAGGGAGCTTGTCAGAAAAATCCGATTTGGGATTAGCACAGAGAGACTCTCTATCAAGTATTGGTTCCAATGTTTGTAGGATTTGTATGACCAGGGGAAAAGAAAGGTACACTATCTATTCTTACTTAAGGATGTTTGTGATTAGCAATAATCTAATTATGTAGGTAAATATATTATATATTTTTGAAGGTAAAAAGGAGGCTAGTATCAAGAGACTCTATTCTCCGTTTTATGTTGATTGCTTGTTTAGGGGCGACACTTAACTCTGTTCTTAATCTTACAAATGCATGAAAATGATTATAATAGAAAAAATATCACCCAGAGTGATAAACCTACACCAATTGATGTCTATACTTTTTTTCTCAGATTCACACTGTATCCCACACACTGCAAGGTAGGCAGATGGAACTTAGTGTTAAGACACTTCTTTCCCCACTTTCCGATGAAGTCTGGAGGCATTGCGTGTTTAGTAGCGGAACTCAACACCGCGCTTTGCCACGAGAGCGAAGAAATGAAAATATAAATTAATATAAATATTTCATTTCCTCGAGTGGGGATCGAACTTACAACCAGTCACTTTTACAGTCACACACTTGTGCCCCTGCGCCATGACCGACCTCGACTCCTATACTTACTGAGTTGAAATAACTCCTACACTATTGGAATAGAAAAAATACTTTACAAAAATATAAAAGGAAGCAACGTCTAATTATAAAGATTACGCAATCCTTTCCCATCAACTTAGACCATTTCAGTTTGATGTATAGAAAATTTCAAGAGGAAAGACTTATATAATAAGCAGCAACGCTTAGAAATTCCCATTAGTCCCTCTCAAATATTCGACCTTCAGATAAAATGTACGTTTTAAAACTAAGAACTGTTCGAAATATATTAACGAAAGCACAGACGTAACGCAATTATCAGGGCCGCTAGGGTACGGAAGCTTCATTAGGGCCCGCCGAATGAGTTTGAAATTGCTTTGGACATTACCAAATTATTATCGACATATTTGTGTGGAAAATTTTTTTCAGGGAAATCATTTTTCAATGATATTTTTCGATTGTTTGATTGCACTTGATGCTGGTAAAAAATATAAGAATTAAATGTAGTGATTAGTTCTATAGTGGTCATTGGGGTGCAGTGGCAAAGAGTCTTGCTTCAGGAATAATTATTTCCGATTTTTTTTTCCGTTTCTTTTGTACAAATAGCAGTGTTGGGCTTCGCTATTTGTTGTCAACTTTTGATAGAGAACAAAATGTGTTAGATTTTTCTGCCTACTTCATTGTATGTGGGAGATATATAAAGTTACAAACAAAATATTTTAAATTTTCAAATCAAATATGATAGTAATTTCTTTCGTATAATAATTAATAGTTATACGAAAAATTTATTCACGTAAGACCTTAGTATTAATGATAAATCAGAGTCTACGCCACCAAAGTGGATTTAACAAATTTCTCGGAATGTAGAGGCGGTAGGCAGATCCAGTTATAAGTCCTTATTTAAATTATATTTATATAA